>OU964961.1:7988156-8088156 GCA_918808275.2 Dolichovespula sylvestris
CGATCATATATATAAAAAAAAAAAAAAAAAAAAAAAAAAAAGAAATAAAAGTAATGGTAGATCGGCGGTAAAATCTCCCTTTCGGCTTCGGGCATCGAAGGCGGTTAGTGCGCGTGTGCGAACCGCGCCGAGGGGTGGTTGGTCGATGGTCCGATGTGCGAACTCGAAAATTGCGAATTCGGGTGAAATTTTCCATGTTTTTTGCTCGGTCTTGGGCTGTACGTGAACGGTGATTCATTATTTATTTTATCTTTAAAAGGAAAACGTGCGGCTCGCGAGCTGCCACCGCGAAGCAAACGGGTGGCCAAATCTTTCGTAGGGGCGCACAAAAACGACACGCGGTTGTCGAAAAATGGCGAAAACCTTTCGCGCGGTGACAGTATTGACTTTGTCAAACAATGGACAGTCAATACCAAAGTATAATAAACCGGTCATACTCAACGTTAATTATGACCCGCAAGGCCTCAGCGTCGAACTCGTCTTAGGTATTTATCTCTTTTGAAAATAACGCCAAAACGTTCGATCGACGATCTCAACGCTGACGCGTTATTCGCGGCGACATAACCACACTCGCTCGACCGGAATACATTATTCTCTTATTCTTCTTCCCGTTTGTATTGACATTCTCATATATTTTATTTCTCTTTTTTGTACCCGTTACAAAATGTTTTTGAACTATCGATTCTTTCTCTTCTTGAAACTTACTTTCCGTATTATTATTATGTTTTGACACGCTTTTTTCTCACCTCATCCTTCTTTCTTTCCGAATGTGCAGTCTTTCTTCCTTTTCTTCCTTTTTTTTTTTTTTTTTTTTTTTTTTTAACTGAACGTCAATTTTCAACTTAATGTATATCATGGATGTATATTTATTTATAAAAATTCATTATACATCTTTTGATTTATTTTTTGATTTCTTAATAGCATTTTTTATGTTCTAATATGTTACAGGTGACTCCACTGCAAGAGAAAAGGTTTCATTATTAGAATTTCCTGTAACTCATACTACTGAATGCTCTAGGGTTTCATCAAGAAGTTATGTTTTTACATTGGATTCAGATAGCTTGTTAATAACATTTGCTAATGAAACAGGTGAATAGATACAAAAATAATATTCTGTTATTATTAGTTTTTTTTTCTGGTGTTATATTGATATATATGTTAACAATATAATTTTTTAATTATATAGACTTTCGCAACTTTCATTCACAAATATTAAAACTCAAAAATGGAAAGGGTATATCAGCGTTTAATGAAAGAACAGAGGAGTCATCAGCCATGCAATATTTTCAATTTTATGGTTATTTATCACAGCAACAAAATATGATGCAGGATTATATCAGAACAAGCACTTATCAACGTGCAATTCTTGGCAATTTATCTGACTTTAAAGATAAAGTTGTGTTAGATGTAGGAGCTGGTTCAGGGATTTTATCATTTTTTGCAATTCAGGCTGGTGCAAAAAAAGTATACGCCGTAGAAGCAAGTAACATGGCAAATCATGCAGAATTATTAGTAGCTGCTAATAATTTATCAGATAAGATTATAGTCATAGCTGGAAAAATTGAAGAAATAGATCTACCAGAACATGTTGATTGCATAGTCAGTGAACCTATGGGTTACATGTTATATAATGAGAGAATGCTTGAAACTTATCTTCATGCCAAAAAATGGCTAGTACCAGGTAATCAAAGTTACATTATTTACTCTTATTATATATATCCCTTTATAACTTTAATTCATATGAGATATGCCATATTTTATTTATAGGTGGAAGAATGTTTCCTTCTAGAGGAGACTTGCATATCGCGCCATTTTCTGATGAAAACCTTTATATGGAACAATTTAATAAAGCTAATTTCTGGTACCAAACATGTTTCCATGGTGTAGATCTTTCTGCAATGAGAAATAATGCCATTAAAGAATATTTCCGCCAACCTATTGTTGATACCTTTGATATAAGAATTTGTATGGCTAAATCTGTCAGGCATATCGTAGATTTCCAGACAGCTGATGAGACTGATTTACATAAAATAGGTATGGTTATATGATATTTTTTTAGATATTGTTGTCTTTTTTAAATTTTTTTTTCTTTTTCTTTTTTTTTCTTTTTTTTTTTTTATTACTATTTTATTGTTTTTATTTCTTTTATTTTTTTTTTATTTTTGAGAAAAATGGAGGTAATAAGGTGCAATGTATCATACTGATCTGTGATAAATTATGAATCTTTCAGATATAGATGTTGACTTTCACATATTAGAAAGTGGTACATGCCATGGTCTTGCATTCTGGTTTGACGTGGCATTTATTGGTTCTACTCAACAAGTTTGGTTAAGTACCGCTCCTACAGAGCCCCTTACACATTGGTATCAAGTGCGTTGTCTTCTTGAAAATCCATTATTTTGTAAAAGTGGCCAGTTACTTTCGGGAAAAGTAATTCTTATTGCCAACAAAAGGTAATGACAAATAAATGTTCTATGCATTTAATAATGTGCTTGTTCTCTTAGTTATTTGATTAAAAATCGATTACAATATTGATATACTTAATTGCAGGCAATCTTATGATGTTACAATAGAACTGAAACTTGAAGGGACAAATATGGAAAGCAGTAGTAATACTTTAGACTTGAAGAATCCTTACTTTAGGTATACAGGAGCAGCAGCACAACCACCACCTGGCTTAAATAATACTTCACCTAGTGAATCTTATTGGACAACTCTGGATGCACAAGGTGCTCGACAAGCTGTTAATATGGTTAATGGCATGTCGGTCAATGGTCTTGGTGAGGTTTCAATGGATACAAGTGCAGCAGTAAATCCCAGTAATTTACTTGCAATTGGTAAGATCTAATTTCGATCGAAAATCAATATTTACAATCTATAGCGATATAAGACATTCTTCTGTATTCTACTAATAATATTTCGTAGATATTGATCTAATAAAATTTTAGATTGATTCGAGATATGTGTAAGTAAAAAATGGGTTATTTGTTTTAGTTAAAAGCAAATGTAATATTTAATAATGAATATTTTGCACAATTAATAATAATAATAATAATAATAATAATAATAATAATAATAAAATAATCTAAACGTGTGCTTAGGTGGCCAACCGAATATTCACCCTGGTTCGATATCGAGTACCGGACGTGGTCGAGTAGGAGGTACGGCTACTAGTACGCAAGCAGCACAATTGATAGGTGGTGGAATTACGCCTAATATGTTTACATCTCCGGCTACTGTGAGTGTAACATATTACTGATTGTTTTCTCCAGCGAGCTATTTTCTCTATGACACTTTTACCATTATATAATAATACTTTTTTGAAACAGAAACACTCAAATATAATGCAAACACATTTAATTGACACAAGTAAATGGCTCGCTAGGTATTTTATCGTAATTTATAAAAAGATACTAAAGCGTGTACCTGCCTGCGTGTCTTTCGCGCTACAGCTTGGTGTTACTTTCCAGCAATCGCTGGTCCTTGGAAATACGTCGCATTATCCGGTAAATCCAAGTTTAATGATTGGTGATTACGTCACACCTGGAAATGGCATATCACCTCAAACTTACCGGCAATGATCTATGGCAAAATCATTTTGCATCGAGTATTCTCGCAAAGTAAAACAGTTACAAAATGATCCTCGCCATAGCAATTCTAGCAACACTGGTGACAAGGGCAACAATAAGCAAAGTCGTAAGTTGGTGTTTAGTTCGCCAGCCAGCAAGCTTCGACTCGCGTCTGCCGTTCGAATTTTACATGCAGTTGATTTAACCAGTCTTGAACCACATTTTGATCATAGCGGTAACAATGTCGCTTATTTGAGTAAGCCTACAGTTAATTCTGTATTTGGATTTGGTTGGGGTTCTGGAAGAAATAATTCTCAATGGGAGGCACGTTGGAGGAGATTGCGAGTCATCCCTTCGTAGCTGTCAATATTTTGTACTGTCATCTTTTATTTCATCGCCCCTTGAAGATCGGATCTTCCAGATTGAAGTGTGCACGCTTGCCAAATATATCCAGGAAGATATAATATTTTTTAACGACAATACAGTTTACCGTATGCAGCGTTCTACGCCTTACTATTTTACCAAGCCCTGACATGGTCTATACATCAGTAATTTGTAAGGAATGTAGATCGATCATAAATCGTGTTGTGATTTCTTGTCTTTTCCTTTAAAAGACTTTTAAAGTTTTAGTACCAGCAAGATATCGGAGATTGTACATCGATTAGTTGTTGGCATAACTGGTTTTCAATATCAAATGACTTTTACACAACTCGTAGAATAGAAAACAACATTTTTAACATTTTGCAAAGTGCAAAGAGCAATAATCTGATAAGCATACAATATTAAGCACTCTGTGGCAGAATTTATTATATAATTATTTTAAATATTTTTTTTTTTTTTTTTATATATATTTCGTTCCTCATATTCTCTTATAATTCTGTTTATATTTTAAACAGTAAACAAATTTTACAATTTTTTTTTATTTGCATTTTGTAGAGTAAACTTTGCATGGATAGGTGCATAATTTATAAACTTACCTTTAAATTTGATTCTATCCAACTTACATTGTATGTTACCATTCTTCTTAAATATTCATAGAATACAGTCTGATAAAACTTTCTGAAACTTAATTTTGCATAAAGCATTTTTCATGAAGACTATTACTAGTACATCTACATGTATATGTATGTGTACATATTTTACAATGATATAATGTACATTATAGTTTATTGTATCAGTATTTAGGGTGCTTAAATTTATGTAAACACGAGGAACTGATTTAAAGTAATGTATTCAGAACCTAAGCATGGTAAAAATATAGTAGATTCTTTTTTTTTTATCTATAGCGTGTTCTTCCATAATAATAATAATAATAAAACAAAAAGAAAAAAATATATATATAATTTATAATTGCATCAAGTATCGAATACTCATATTACTTTGTATCTGGCATTCCACAAGTGCTTCTAATATTGTATGATTTGTTATTGTACATAACATAAAAGCCTGCTTCTCTTCCATTCTTTCTTTGTAAGAAAATGATTACACTAAAAGCAATATTTGAAAGATATGGATAACCAAAAGAAAATTATAAAACTTTTTGTTGCTTTTCTGAGTATTGCTTTCAACGTCATCATTGTATATTTGTGTGAGTGCGCATAGTTTTTCTTTTTATATAATTGCAATACAATGACTGAAAGTTAATGTGACGTCTCAGGAAGCGATGCAAGTAGTAGATACTTTCATTCTATTTTTTTTCTTTTTTTTTTTTTCAATCTGTTTCATAATTACATGCAGTTTATACATTCATTTAAAAAATCTAGTGCAAGTATGGTGATGCTCATTATTAATATTACCCATTGTTTTATAACATCCATAAATCATTGGTTAATAGGAATAAAGATAGTATTTATCATTGTTCATAGTATTAACAGTTGCCTCAAGCTATTGTTTCTATAAAATATTCTGATTTAAACTTCAAGAAAATAACATATTATTTGATCTTTTTTGTTTTTATATATTTAATTTTTTTTTTTTTTTTTTTTTTTTTTTTTTTTTTTTTTTTTTTTTTTTTTTTTAAAGAAACTGGCTTGAGTGTATTTGACATACTCTGAGGAGATAAATACTATTTGTCTCATAAATATCATCTGGTAGGTACATAAATACACGAAGGGAAAAGGTTAGAATTGTGTTCAAAATAATACTTATTTAGTATTTTATGGTATAGATAACTTATATAAATTCATCCTAATTACTAATGTAATTACGTCTCTACTTCCCCTGTGATGGTTGATATGAATATGATCTTTAGTAAATCTTAGTACAAAATAGTACAAAAAGATGATATAAATTTTCTTTTTATGTCCTTTCTTCCTTTGGCAGCGACAACAAATAACTTAAATTTGTTATGCTGTAACTTATCACTTTTCCATTTTTTATAAATTACTAATGTGCTTCCAAAATATTATAATGATATTCGGTCGAACGCTAATCTAACTTTTACTTTCGTGTGAGAATATCATTTATCATATTGCATGTCCGATATGCTCGAAAGAATATCGTTAAAAATTAGAATTTATTTTGGTAGTACTGCGTTTAATTCATTTTTTTCTTTATTAAAAATAGTATTATACGACTAAATGTGGCTCTTTGAAAATGTATTGATTATCTAGATATTCATTCATTTCAAGATATTTGATTAATAGCGTGATTTGTTAAACGAATTCCAATTGTAATAATAATTTCATTATCATTAACATGTCATCCTCATGGATTCTAATCATCATCATTATCATTGTATTTTTCAACGTAAGAAGAGCCCACTCGAAAGCGTGCGTGTGTAAAGGCATACGTGATACATGTGCACCATCCAGTACGATTACGATTAGTATGCACGCGCCATTTGTATGTATAGCCTTCGTGCGTGTGTGACGAATACGCGTAGTATTTTTTGCATCCATTACATTAATGAGGTTTATTTATACGGCGCATTATATCACGAGCAATTTTGAATTGCACCGACTGAACATCAATTTTGTTATTTACCTATATAAACATCCGTCGTGCTCGATTATTAATTGTAAATACTCTGACAGCTTTTTGGCTTTAATTTGTTTTCTATCTTTTTGGTAGCAAACGCATTATAGTGTTCTAATTTTTTGTAAGTAATCTATCCTAGTAAGTCTGTGTTAGAAAAATTTTATAAATGTCTACACAGGCTACGAGGGATTTTTTTTTTTCCTTGCATTTTCTTCGTAAATGAATTTTAACGGGAGATCATTTAATCTCTCCGAGACACGTTGTATATAAAATGCGTCGAAATTGCATCTTCGGCTCAGAAAAACGGAGTAACGATTCCGTTAACTTTAAGGACGGTGCAATTCTAGACAAATCGTGTCGATTAATCGCTGTTTGCATAATAATACTGGTTCCATGAATTACCTTTTATGATAGGATTTTTTTTACTTTTGCTTTCATCGATCTCCCTCCACCATGTTTGTATTCCGCGAGTGTTCTTTTTTATACTGTCCGAAATGACAAGAATGTACACGGAACTCTATTACGTTCCATGACTTCGTTTTACCGCAAATTAAGGATTATATAAAATTATTGATGACAGGCGATTTAGTAATAATGATATTTATATCTGTCGAATTAATAAATTAAGTTGAAATTTTACCTCGCCGGCTCGTTATTTAATCTCATTCGAGCAACTTTTTTTTTTTTTTAAATAAGCCGAATGTGGAATTGATCTGTGTGAGAATGATACGCCGTTTCACACTACGACTGAAATTCAACGGCGATTTAGTGAATAATGAATAATTATATAACAGTGTACGCCCGAATATGAATCAAACGAGATATTGTATTTGTCAATAAGAGACAAAATTATATGGTGCGCGGTAAATACGATTTTTACTATTTCACCTTTTCTTTATTCTTAGGTATTTCGAGAATTCTTCTTCGATCAAACGGTACCAAGGTAACAAATTTCATTAATCTAATCTTTATTTGATTTCACATAATGTGTAACACTTTATACAATCAATGAAATATTCTCTATCTCTTTCATCTCTTATAAATTAGGGCCAGCCTAACATAATACTTTTAATGATCAACTATGGTAAATTTGTAACTATCTAACGATTAATGGCATCTACTATTTTCAATTGCATGCTAATACATATGTGATCATAACAATACCTTCAATTTCGCCATAATTAACATAAGGCGTGTGTAAGAGTACATGTTTTCAAGTGTCAGTAGGCGTTAGGAGAAAGATCAAATAAAATCTAAGCCCAAACACGTAATGTCGAATCCCAACTTCCAGTTGAAACGGCAGTACCATCCGGTGAAACTCTCAAACAAGACACACGATTTTCGTGTCCATATAAAAGTGCTACTCTTTGGCACTTTAGAGTATCCCATATGTTTACTGTGTAATCATTATAGCCAGCAAACAATAAACGTCCACTTACACTGAGATCAATTGTATTCGCTCCGAATATAATACTCTCTTTTGCATAAATAGCTACTTCTTTATCAGCGCGTAAATCAAAGAGTCGGCATGTGGCATCATCGGAACCTGTTGCCACTGCATCGCCACTTGGATGAAATCTTACCTATAGAATAACAAAACAATTCGATTAATCGGAATATATTTATCAATTGGAGTATTACTATAAGTTAATTCTATATTCATACCGAATTAACATCGGACTGATGTCCTTCGAAGCTTTGAACACATTGTCCACTACGCATATCCCAAATTAAAACCATTTTGTCACAACTGCCAGATACGAATGTATTGCCAGTTTCGCTCGGTGCTAAGTCAATTGACATAACGTCACTAGAATGTCCGTGAAAACTTTGAAGCAATTGACCACTTTCAACGTCCCATAAAGCGCATGTACTATCACCGCTTCCTGTTAAAATTTGTTGATCGCTATTGGGAAATGCACAACATGACATATACGATGTGTGAGTTCCAACGGTTTTTTTACGAGTTGTAACATCGTCTTCTAAACTCAATGGATAAACTGTTACTTTGTTATCTAATCCCCTGTAAAAATCAATTTAAATAATTTACATTCTCTCTCTCTTCTCCCCCCTTCCCCCCCTCTCTCTGAAAGCTTATTTTAAATTATTTACAAATATTATATTTATAGACGTACCCACATGCTACTAAAGCACCACTAGGAGCATATGCACATGCCATTACCCATATTGTAGGCATTGTAACTGCATGCTCCTTATTTGTTGTGAAAGCATCCCATATTATCATTTTGCCATCCTGAAAGATAATTCATAGGTATATGAAAAATGTAAAAATGTGCAAAATGAAAATTAGAATGTGTACCTGAGAAGAAGAAACAATATGACGTTTATCAGGAGACCAATCGGAACAAAGAACTTTTGCCTGATGGCCTTTTAAAACACGTCTAGGTTTTACATTTATGCAGTTTATTCCTTCCAACCGATCAGCAACACTGGCAACTAAAAGATATAACATTTAAATTTATACATGATATTAATTCTTATAATATATAGAAATAAGAAAATGTAACATAATTTATTGTTCTTTGATATGGTTTTTTTAAATCATAATCATTCTCTCAACATACCTCATTTTTATATAATATAATTTTATAGAATGTAGAAATAAACATGAAAATAATTTATCTTTAACTATATATTTTAGATAGTTACGAGTAACATCATTTAGCTTTTGTCGTTCATCCTCTAGACGTATTTTTAAACTCTCTGCCTCTTTAACCAGCCTATTAATGTGTTCCGGTTCATTAACAGAGTCCATATTTAGAAGATTCTTGAAGACTAGTTTAGAACAATCGCAGATCAATCCATATGGGATTCTTCTCAAACGTTGTCTTATATCGGCAACTATTAGTGTTCCATCTACAACAACCTTTTTCATATATTAGCTACAATTTGTAAAATATATTATTTGTCATGAAAAGAAAGAATTGACAAGTTTCTTACGGAAATTTTTAACTACAAGGTGTTTATATTTCTATATATATAATATAGCTCTTTTTGAAATATCATTTAATCTCTAATAATTGTTTACGTTGTTTTTTTGGATAAATTTTGATAACATTAAAAACTGGTCATCAATGATAATCAATACGAGTTCACAATAATAAATCTTGACGCCGGTGCAATAACGCTTCCACAACTAGTCAAACTTCATCTAAACACGTTGACATTTAATGTCAAAAATACATTTATACTATCTGCCCAAAAGAATTTATTAATTTTTCTAATAAATGACATATTTATTATTACTAATTCTTTTTTTCACGAAACCATTAAAATAACTACAACACTGCTCAAGATCATCTTAAAACTTCCAGCTTATTCAGCCAATCGCCATTTTGGATTTAAAGGGCGAATTACTCCGCAATTTGTACAATATTGTTCAATCGCAAAGTTACAATTACATATTTGTTTTACATATGTATGTTAATGAAAATTCATTTTAGATTAATAAAAGCTCTTAAGAATGTATATATATATAAATATACATATATGATATATGGTATGATTATTATACCAATCAAACTAAAAAAAATGACAATCATGTGCGATTATTATTAAAAAAATAAATATGCATAGTTTATACATATGTATTGTAGATTGTAGACAGTATCATTTAATAAGTTTAATTTAAAATTGTATAACTCTATAAGAATATGGATCTTGCATAGATATTTATTAACCGACAGTTTCTGTGTAATTTCTATATCATTTGAATTTAGCGCGTTTTGCTTATACAACTGCAACGGATATTACTGTTAACCTCCAAGCCAGACTGTTTTACAGATTATTCATATTATTGGCCCGCAAAGAATAAAAAAATATTTATTTAAAATATTGCGATTTTCAAGTAAAGAAACTATATTAAACTTTAAAAGTTATTTTATAATCCGTTGTCCATTTAAAATTTTTAAGTTTTCTGGATTCGAGGTTACAGCGCAGGTCGATGAATGTAGATTTCCTGTGCTCGAACGACAGAGTGGGGTTAGACAGGACGTACTTTTGCTCGTCCCAGTCTTTATCATTCTTCTTCATTGAATTCGTGGTCCGGTTGACGGACTTTCAACGTATCAACATGGCTCTTCTATCTCTACGTTTGGCCTCCTCTTTGGCAAGGCAATTGCCAAATGCTACGATTCAGGTAATTTCTTTGAAAAGCAAGAATTATCTATTTCAAGTTATCTCAAAGCAGCGAGAGAAACTGTCGATAGCGCCGACATTTTATATTTGTTCATTACATGTTTCCACAGTTTTCAACATATTTAATAGTGTCTTTTACTGAATATTATTCAATAAAAAAGATATTCTTCATGTAAAAGCATTCAAAAATAATAATATTTTAATAAACATCATTTCTAGGGTATTATGTATTATGTAAAGAGGGGACTGTTAAGTTATGTAATAAACATTTGGGTAGTAGATATGTGAAGACTTATGAATAGATATAGATATGATACTTCAAATATGAATACTTCAAATATATATATGAATACTTCAAATATATTCCTATTTTTTTTTTTAGGTCAATTGGCCTGCTGTTACAGTTACATCTCGTAAATACCATGTATCCTGTAGTCGCCGCTCTGCAGAAATCTCTTCCATTCTGGAAGAACGTATCCTTGGCTCTGCTCCAAAGGTGTGTCTATATTACAGCTGACTAACTATTCATTATTTTAATTATATGATAATATTTATGAGAATTTCCTATGAAATTCTATTTATTAGATCGTCAAGAATAAAATTTGTAGAAAAAAAGGCAATTATGCATTATTAATTACAAATTTCATTCTTGACGACCTATCTAATAATTAGATTCTAATCATAATAAAATTTTAGGCTAATCTTGAAGAAACAGGCAGAGTACTTAGCATCGGTGATGGTATTGCTCGCGTCTATGGTTTAAAAAACATTCAGGCAGATGAGATGGTGGAATTCAGCTCAGGCCTGAAGGGTATGGCATTGAATTTGGAACCTGATAATGTTGGTGTTGTCGTCTTTGGTAATGATAGGCACATCAAGGAAGGAGATGTTGTAAAACGTACTGGAGCTATTGTGGATGTTCCTGTCGGAGAGGAATTATTAGGACGTGTTGTTGATGCTTTGGGTAACCCCATTGATGGTAAAGGACCATTGAACAGCAAATTGAGATTCCGTATTGGTACCAAGGCCCCAGGTATCATTCCTAGGTAATATATTTAAATGAACAACCATATATAGGTCCAATGACTATATGTTTTTGACACATATGAATTTTATAGAGTATCCGTAAGGGAACCTATGCAAACTGGAATCAAGGCTGTAGATTCTTTGGTACCTATTGGTAGAGGACAGCGTGAATTGATCATTGGTGACAGACAGACTGGAAAAACTGCTCTTGCCATTGATACTATCATCAATCAAAAACGTTTCAATGATGCTGGTGAAGAAAAGAAGAAATTATATTGTATCTATGTTGCTATTGGTCAAAAGAGATCCACTGTTGCTCAAATTGTCAAACGATTGACCGACAGTGGAGCTATTAATTATACTATTATCGTTTCTGCTACCGCATCTGATGCTGCCCCCTTACAGTATTTGGCCCCATATTCCGGTTGTGCCATGGGAGAATTCTTTAGGTAAGATAAAGCTAGCAAGGTGTAATAAGTCTACTGTAATTTAATAATTAAATAATATTTTAATCTTTCTTTTTATAGAGATAATGGAAAACACGCTTTAATTATTTATGACGATTTATCGAAACAGGCCGTTGCCTACCGACAAATGTCTTTGTTACTAAGGAGACCGCCAGGTCGCGAAGCGTATCCTGGTGATGTATTTTACCTTCATTCGCGTCTTTTAGAGCGAGCTGCCAAAATGAATGAAAGTTTAGGTGGTGGTTCTTTAACTGCATTACCTGTCATTGAAACTCAAGCTGGGGATGTATCCGCCTATATTCCAACCAATGTCATTTCTATTACTGATGGTCAAATCTTCTTGGAAACTGAATTGTTCTACAAAGGTATCCGACCAGCTATTAATGTTGGTCTCTCTGTATCCCGAGTCGGATCTGCTGCTCAAACCAAAGCTATGAAGCAGGTGCTGTATAATATTTTAAATGGAGCAAAATGATTAATAATTATACCGTTAACATTAAATACACATTGTTGTTATAGGTTGCCGGTTCCATGAAATTAGAATTGGCTCAGTATCGTGAAGTAGCTGCTTTTGCACAGTTCGGATCTGATTTGGACGCTGCAACTCAACAATTGTTGAATCGTGGCGTGAGATTGACCGAACTTTTGAAGCAAGGACAATATGGTAAAAACTATATCATAAAATCTACAACTTTTTTTTTTTATTAAATTTCTTCATTTGTAATAATATTATTTTTATAATATATTTTAGTCCCCATGGCCATTGAAGAACAGGTTGCAGTTATCTACTGTGGTGTCCGCGGTTATCTTGACAAAATGGAACCATCGAAAATCACTGCCTTCGAAAAAGAATTCCTTGCTCATATTAGGTAAATAATTTATTTTTTTTTTTTTAATATTCTAATAATTAATTTCTGTCAAGTACAATTATATAGATTCAATACTTTAATCTTGTTTTATACAATAGGTCTACACAAAAAGATCTCCTAAGTACTATTGCAAAGGAAAATACCATCAGCGAAGCATCCGACGCTAAGTTAAAGAAGGTTGTCACTGATTTCCTTACATCATTCTCATCGTAAATGATTGTTAAACACATTTAAGTATCAGTATAGACAATTAAATGAACATTCTTTACTGAGCAAGTTCAGTGCACAGGTGAAATACATTGATATAAAAGTGTCACCAATGTATATCGTCTGCTTATGATAAATGTTATTAACAATTCCAAATCCATACAATAAATACGATAGTCGTAATACACAATAGGGAAATATAATTTCAGTAAAAATTAACTCAATACCTCTGTTATGATTTAAATATACTTCTCTTGAGAAATATTTACGAAATTACATGAGAAGTTTTATAATGATATAAATAATAAAATTCAGAATTTTTTTTCAAAATATTGGTTTCCGTGTATTTCTTTTTCCGACCGTGACTTCCATTTCAATGGAAAAATTTACCAATTGTTTTTAATATTCGTGTTGATGTTTTTGGTAATGAGGTAATTAAGGAAGAGATACTTGTTATTTTCCAAATACAATGCAAGATGGTGCATTATTTTAGATAAATTTCTAATATGCAATTTTAAAATTGGTCGCAATGTGTCTTTTCTAATAAATTTTGAAAGAAGACAGCAACATTTAACATTTTAATAGATGAATTGGCGTTATTATTTTAACTGAAAAAACGTTTTAAGCAACTATATTACCTATCGGTATCTCGTTACAAGATTTTATCATATTTCGTAAAAGTAATGACAATTTTCATTACAGATATTCTAATTAATAAAAGAAAAATAATTATTATTATAATTACGTTGAATATCTCAAAGATATAATCATTATTAAATTAACTTATTGAATATAAAATTCAGAGGATTTTGAAATCTAGTATCAAATCGTTCTAATGTTGCTAGTACTGTTTCTGTTATATCTATACCGAAGTAACTGCAGTAACGATTTTTAGGTTACTTTGGATCAATCGTTCTCGTTCCGGAAACAAGGAAAGTTAAAAAATGTCTAAGAGGAATCCTGGGGACGAATATAGAAAAGGTTTTATTCATTTTATTTATAATTCTACTATTTAAGTTGGATATAACTAGTTGTATTACGTGTTAATGGTAAGAGTACTTAAACTTTACATCTAGAATTGCGTTATTGGAATATAATATTAGACGGTTGTCCACTGAGAGCTTTATGTGCCAAAATGAATTTTCTTATTTTTCATCGACTTATCATCTTTATAAAAGAGATTTTGCTTTAGTAATATATAGAAAATTAAAAAGATTTGATTTAATCGGTGCCTGACTCAACATTTACGTAAATTTATCATACGAATTAAATGGTCTTTTATCTTCATAATGATGAAGTAACGACGTAATATTGTTAATAAATAAGATTTACGGTTGACAATAAAACAATTCTTAACATATTTTATAGATTTTATGATAGAAACATAATTTTGAATTTAATAACTTTTTATAGATTAATTGGTTCTTAATGTATTACATTATTTATAGGACAAGAAAGTTGTACTAAACATGTTGCATAAAGATTTCTGGCTAAATAATCAAAGTTGTTTAACTTGATCTGAACTTTGCCAGTGTTTGACGTTGTCAGGGTCAAGTGTCTACAGAGCAGAGGACACCAGAGGGGACAGCAGAGGAAGGGATCGTTCACCACTAAGATCAGATGACCACTGTGAATCTGGCAACTTTGGCCATGGTGACGTCAAGAAACAGAAACTTGCATTTGGGTTTGGAAAAAGGCAAACTGGTGCTGATCAAAAAAAGGGAATTCAGATCAAATTGGGTTCTGTATCCGTAAGTATATTTTATTTATATACAGTATATGATGTGATATACAATCGATTGTCTTTTTAGAACTCTGCCACAAAAACTACTGTAGTACAGAGACCTACGGTAGCATCTGTGTTTAATGCAGACGAAGAGGATGAACCAGAAGAAATGCCAGCAGAAGCCAGGATGAGAATGCGAAATATTGGAAGAGAAACACCTACCTCTGCAGGACCAAATTCGTTTGGGAAAACAAAACAAGGTTTTTGTGACTCAAAAAAGATATTTGAGAAAACATTGAAGAAAGCGATGGAAGAAGCTAATAAATGATTTCTTATTTAATCTACTTATCAACTGTTGTTAATTATACACTAATTTAATCTGAGTAACAAAATTTATTAGATCTTCTATATAAAAGTATACATAACTTGTGCTTTATTCTGTAAGTAATGAAAGTAAAATTATGTTGTTTTATTTCTAAACTTGTTATCAAGTCGATTTCTAAAATATCTATTAGTATAAAAAATAAGTGGTGAAATTATAACACTCCATTTGCTTGTTTACGTCATAAAGATCATGGTTTTCAAAATTATTGTACTTTTGCTTATCTATACTTTACTCTATTATGTGTTTACATGGAAATATTCTTGAAAAGCAATAAAGTGTATATTTATTCTGTAATTTATGAAGTGAAGTATAGGGCAAATAAAATGTGTGGATTTTTATTTAATTGATTTTGTCATATTTATTTTTATTTTAAATTCTTACATAAAAAAATTATTTTCTGTTTTGCTGTCCTTGGCGTAAATCCTAAAAATTAAAAATACTTTTTAAGGATCGACAAATAATAATCGGTACACGATTGTAAACTATTTGTCTTTGATAATTATATAAGTAATGTATTAATAATTAGCGAATACTAACTATTCTATTCTTTATTTAAATAAAATTTGTAATAATCTTATAATTACCCTTGGGAAATTCCGTACAGGAGGTGTCCTAATACGTCTAGCTTCCTTAGATCTATTACGGACCACTTTAGAGTGAATAGCACAAGAGACACAATAGTGTAACTTCGCATAAAGTTTGGGAAGTTGATAAGATGGATATTGACTGGCTTCTGTTATATCCCTTACAGCAGCTGCTTCCACAATATTGCGAATGACAAACTTTTTGATTGCCTTGTCTTTTGGCACACATCGTGCACAATTAGTACAGCGTACAGGATTTACATGGCCGCGGCCATGTTTAGCACGTCCACCGTTTCTGCGTTTGCAAGTCTGTAAAGATAAAATATTTCGTACATCATTATTCAGTGTTTAATGTTTTTGTTCTTATGAAGGTTAGGTATTTACATTAATATAGCTTCAACGATTTTATATCTATCGTTAAAATATCTATTTTTACTCAATTTTATATTAGAATTCATTTTATCTGAAAGATTGTTGTATATTATTAAATTATGACAGATTTAATGTAAAAACCACATGGCTTGCTTTTTGTATTTTTTTTTTTTTTTTGCAAAATGATACATCGGATAAAGTAAAAATATTTTCAGATTTTATTTAGCATTTACGAATGCTGAAGAAACTTTAATCTTCAAAAATTTCTTACAAAGATAATAATTCTATAAAATTTTATATGATAAATAAAACAACTAACCATTTTGCTTCAACAGTCACAGAGGGAAAGATCGGAAATAGCACACGAAACTGATGTAGAGTCTGTGTATGAGTCAAGATAAAGTTCACTTCCGGTTAACTAGTTTTCTACAAATTGTTTAAAACGATGTTCATGTTCTCTACGTCCTCTCGAATGAAATAATATAGTCTTATAATTAATTTTGCTGCCGTTTCTTTGACATAAAAATGAAAAGACGTAATTAAACATAAAAATAATTATAAATTGAAATGATTCAAAGAGCAACTTAACGGCTAAAAAGTCACTATTACATTTAATATTAGAATGTACAATAATTATATTCGTTTTATAATTTTAATATTATAAATATGAAAAAATTACAAGTTTTCTACTTATAAAGTTAACTTTAAGTCAATTTGCATTTCCTTCCGTTTTAATAATAGTATTGGTTTTCACGCTAGATTTATATTGCGAACTGTATCAGCAAATGAAAAGATGCCAATCTTCTTTGAAGTTTGAATGAGTTTAATCTATGATTATTAGTTAAAATTAATGTTACTATGACATTTTTTTAATTAATTGATGATTATTTATTTTTTTAAAAGATCAACGAAATAAAACCGTGATAGGTGTGGATATGTTTAAAAATTTCTTCTATTTATTTATGGAATGGATAAATTAAATCTTTGAACAAAAATTAATTTTTTACTACTACAATGGTAGAAGAAACTGTTAATTCTACAAATAAGCCAAAAGTAGGTTCAAGCTAATTAATGTTTATAGTTACGTTACACAACAAGATTTAGACTTGTTTATATATATTATAATGTACTAATATATATTTATATTTTATTTTAGATTAAAACAGCTAGACCCAGACCAGTATATTTATGGAATGTTTTAGATGTTCAGAAGTGGTTGCGGAGACATTGCAGTGACTATTATCAGTTATATCATGAAAAATTTCTTTATGTAGGTATAAAATATAGTTTTTGTTGGAAAAATATGGTATTATTAAATTTATATATTTTAATATATCTTATTTATTCTTATCTTTCTTCAAAGCACGATATTACCGGAAGAGTACTTTTAAGAATAAATGAAAATATTTTACTAAGGCTTGGAATTGATAATGAGCAACATAGAATGGATATATGGAGAGAGATTATGAAGTTGCATCTTAAGACTGACATGTTAGAAATTAGAGACATAGAGCGTCGCAACAATGTGAATTTTGATTAAAATGGGTATTTCTGTTTAAATTTTATGACTGTATAATATTATGATTTGTTGTATTTTTAATACATGTTTATAATTAATATAGTTATACTTTTCAATAGGTGATATATACAAGTATAAAATAGTATAGTGCCACTACGTTTAGGTTTGTAGAAGGGACTTTTTAAAGTCTGTTTGATTTTATTAGCTTTATTTTTCTGTACATTTATTGACTAGAAATAGTTTTGAAATACTTTAGTAGCGTACCACTTATTTAATTTATTTTTATGTTTACATTCTATCCATTCATTATTAGCACGATTACATGTATAATTTGATTCTCATTTATATTCATGATATCTTATATAAATTTACTTGCATTTTAAACCATTTATTAAAATCAATATTACCCTGTTTTTTATTATTTTACATTAAGATCATGTGCTTTGAAAAATTGTAATTTAAAATTTATTTATGAATGTAATTTATATTGCGATACGTAATTTATATTCCAATACTTTATGTCATTTCACATTATTGCATTTATAGAAAATATTTGGCTCAGTATACATTTGAAGAAGCTATTTAATATATAAAATACTTGCAAATTTATCTTATAAAGATGACTTATTTAAAAATTTCAAATAAAATTTTCTTAAATAGTAAAAGTAGTTTAACTTCCGCTTGGAATAGACAAAAGGAATGCTTCGTTATATCATTTTTAACGAGCTATGACAAAGAAAATAATACTAACTTCGAATATAGTTATTTGACGAAGTTCGTCGTAGATTCGTTCCGATCAGTTTTATAATAGTATGCTGAATAGGATCGATCTAAAGATATATCGTGGACGCTAAGATATCTTTATGATTATTTTATATTAAAGACATAATTCTTCCGTGCCGATACTTTTCGTACGCTTGTGTCTGCCAGAGGAAAAGACGTAGAGTTCCGCTGCTTTGCTAGGTGACCTCTGATCAGGACAACATTGATTTTTTTGTTCGTTGCGAGTCCAACGTGTTGATATATTTTTTTGTCGAGAGATAGTTTCATTGTTGCCGTTAATAGATATTTTGGATGATTCTCGCATTGGTACACCTCTATAGAAAGACGGATAACCACTGGAACCTGTCCGTCGCCAATCATATCTGCACGATAGTTCAACGATTATTAAATAATATTTCCTGCAAAAATCTTGACTAACGATTTTACAATTTAATTTTTCAATTTAACATTTTTTTTTTTTATAATAGTAACGAGATTTTATAATATGAGAAAAGCACCTGAGAATGTACCTAATGGATGCTCGTGTACTTTGGGTCTTATCGAGATCTATACTGTCGGTTGGTGGACTGTTTGACAATTGTCGAGGTCGAAACGGGCATCTTTGTTGAAATTCCCGCTTGAATTTTTCCTGGAAAAATTTATAAATAATGATAACGACCATCTCCATAATTCATTATCTATGATGTGAATTAGGATTAATGACTTACATTGTATATACCATAAACGAATGGATTGCAACAACTATTTGACATGGCTAGCCAATCGCAACAGAACCATATAATGTTTATGTATTGATACCTGCAATAAATTATGTTTTATGAAAAATATACGTATCCGCGTATGTTATAAAAATTAATTAAGTTTTATATACAGTTGGTATTTAGTAAAGGCTTGGAAAAACAATTTACTCACTCATTTACTCCTGAATAAGTGTATTGTAGTACGTTGTACGATTGTAATGGTAACCAGCATATCGCGAATAATACGACGACAATTACCAACATTTTGATGACCTGCATTTATTATAAAAAAAGTTTTTTTTTTTAAAGAAAATTACATTTTTTTTTATTTATCATTTGTTAAGCACAAATCGGAGGTCGGTAATGTTCCATGTTGTGTCGATAATGTAGCAAATCTTTTTTATCATGAGGGATTTAGAAAAGTATATATTAACATTATATGTTATTCGGGAGCGATATTATCGATGAAGTATGGAGTGTTACCTACTTTCAGACGCGATACTCAACGAATTAATGCAATAAATGGACAAATCAATTTTATATAGCATCGAGAATTTTTAAGATACTCGATATTTCATATTGTCTATAAAATTCAATTTGTTGGTACGAGCAGACGTATAAAAGGGTGAATACCTTCTTTTTATTTTTCATAAAAGTAGCATCACGCGAATCTTCTGCATTTCCAGGAGCTCTGCTGCCCCAAAGTGTCCTAGCCATTCTAGCATATACGACGGATATTATTGAAAGAGGCGTCATGTATTGTAGGAAAACCAATAACGCTCTATACGTTAGCATTGAATTTTCTGACATGTTTTCATTATGGCAGAACGGTTTCAAATGATAGCGTCCACCTGAAAACATTGAAATAAGACGTTAATAAAACATCGATTTATTATGATCGTTCTTGTTTGTATTTTTTCTTTCGATCGATTTAAGATTGGCTATCTTTCGAATCTTGCTGAATTGCAGTACAAAGACTAATGTGTCTCTTCGAGATCGGTCCATTCGGATATGATCTTGCCTTAAAAAAAGTATTATACGATTTTGATGGAGGTAACAATGTGACACGCAGGGAAACCATGATCTTTCGCGACGCCTATTATAATGATATTAGGGTCAACTCGATACCTTTAAATGGGCTTTTAAGGACGTCACGATCTTGTTACGCAATGCGATACTCTATCGGCATTATAGACTACCTGTCAAACTCTTCCTTGCGTTATACTTTCTTACGTATTACTTATATTATATCCTGCGTATGTTATTTATTCCATTGTAAATTGGGAATGCCTACATGTATAATTTCAACCGAATTTATTTTCTCTCTATCTCTCTCTTATTATCTCTCTCGCTCTCTTATTATTGTTTTCGACGTTCTGCAACATAATTAAAAGACTGCTTCGTAATTAAAGTAGAGATAGTTAGATAGATAGGGATAGATAGATAGATAGATAGATAGATAGATAGAGAGAGAGAGAGAGAGAGAGAGAGAGAGAGAGAGAGAGAGAGAGAGAGAGAAAAGTATTATAATTAGAAAAAAGAGAAGAAAGGCGCGGTATGTATGTAGATTCGTTGACGTCTTCAACACATAAAAGGTGGAGTCAGTTTTTATGAGCGACATTCGTGGCATACACTTCTCTTTCTAATAGATGTTACGTGAATGGAAAAAAGACTATTGTTTTTACGAGACGGTTAACGAAGAATTATGAGAAGGACATTTTTAAAAGTTAAATCAAATATTTGAGTTTTCTTTTTTATTCGTTCATTTTTATCGGAGAATGAGAAGGACGTACTCAATGCGACCTATTAAAGGGCAATTTCTGACGGTCTTCTAATTTAGCAAAAGTTCAAATCTCGACGCATAGAAACAATCGACCTGTTCTCCTAATGCGCCTGTGTTCTCTGCTGTTCAAGAACCTAATGCGCTTGCAACCTTCATTATCCGTTGTAGTAATTTTAAGTATACAATGCGTTGTATTCTGGTCTATAGTAAACTTTAACGCAGTTAAACATTATAAATTCGTAATACAAGATCGATTTGTTTCTTGTATTTTCGTGGAAAATATAAAAAGCGCTCTCTCGGTGCTTTCTACAAGCGATTCGTCGATAAATCGAACGGAACCACCGCAATAGTTTATGTACATATGTACTTAGTCTCTTTGAGGTTGTTCGAGGACTCCAGCAGTGATCGATTGTCATCTCGTAAATAGGTTGGATTAGTAGAAAGTTATTATGAACGAAGAGTGTACTCGATATCCAATTTGTTTTTTATTTTTTTTTTTTTCATGACAATTTCCGTGATCATCCTTCTGTATTACTGTAGTCGAATCGATAGAAAATAACGTTCTGATTGTTCATTAGCTATAAATTAGCTCGTATACTACTACATCGATAGTCCGGATGTTATTGTTAGAAAGAGGAAATCATGTATGTATTCAATGCCAGATGGACTCTCGTTAATCCATGGTGAAAAATACATTTAAAATTAGAATGGAATACAAATAAACAGGAACGTACGTGTAGCGCGGAATAGTGGTCAGCGAATGATACCGTTCGGATTCCTTATGAATTGTTTTTTCAGGACATTTGCGGTACCTTTCATGTCGCGATATCTCGGTGTATCTTCACGTGACCGAATAAGAGTTTACATCGAGCATTAAAGAAAAATCATCTGCAACCTAAATCGAGTGAAGCACTGCGATTTTATCGAGGCCAATCGGATCATCAAAGTTTGTTATCATTTAGAGGCGTACAATTTGAAAACTTTTCAGAATCAAAGATCGATGCTCGTGTTAATCTGGTTAATTCGCGATCAATAGAAGAAAATAAAAATGTAATGAAGAGTTCCCTTACTGGTTATCTTTTCTGGTATCATAATCACTCTGAGCGCAAGTGCCATTGGTGTCGCTAAAGCTGTAGCCAATATCCAGATTCCCGCTATGATAATTCTAGCTTTCAGTTTCGTCGGACTAGCGCTGTAAATAATTAACGTGATTAGTGTCTTAAAATAAAAAAACAAAGTTTACGTCTTGAGAACGTTAAACTTAAACATAGATTTTTTATTTCGTTGCACATGTAATGTTTATTTAATTCAAGAAGTCCTAAATCTTCTTCTAGTTTTCTCTTCATAACAAAATAATGAAGAGAAGAAATGTCAAAGTTACGTATATTTGCGAGAAATTGTAGAAATATTTTTTTGAGGAAGTCGTCGATGCAAACGAGATTACCTACGTGTTACCCTCCCAGCGAACTTTGTTTAACTTTCACGGCACGATCGAGAGCATCATCCTAACGAGTTTAACAACGAGATAACCGAGTTTTCCTCAGTCGATTTCTCAACATAGCTTTGGACGTTATTTAGTCTTATCAATAACTCTGTTGCTTTTCTATATAAATCTTTTATAAATTGATATCAACGTTTTTCTGGAAAGTCGTTTTCTTAAGATGAAAAGAAACTTTGAGAATACGTAAAACGGTATTGTGTTCCATTTTCCCGTGATACATACCTCTTTTGCATATTTTCTATTCGTCTTTCTCTCTCCTTTTTATTTTAAATTTGAAAGGGCATTTAAAGTCACCCTCATCTTTATATAAAATTATTTCAAACATCAACTTTATATATATATATATATATTCGTTAAGAAAATAAAGAATTTTTTAAAGACGACACATCGTCATGTATTGTCGACGATAGATATTGTACACCAGAAGATTAGTTTTGAAAATATCTCACCTCAATGGTTTGAGGATGGCACGATGTCTATCGACCGCGATCGCTGTTAGCGTGAATACAGATACGTTCACGCAAAGTACACGAACGAAAGGACAGAAGGCGCACATGAAGTGCGGAAGATTCCACCTCTGTAGCAAGGCTGCTTGAAACTTGGAAGAAAGAAGAATGTGAAGAACGATATCGAATATGTAAAGTATATATAAGTAGAATATGTTAATTACCTGAAATGGAATGACGAAGAGACCGATAATAATGTCAGCTAAGGCGAGATTGGCGATGAAGAAATTCGTCATGTTCTGCATGCGCCGTGTTGTCGTGACGACCCACATTACAAGAGAATTTCCAACTATCGCCAGCACCGATATACTTCCGTAACAAATACTGAGGATAACCGTCACGCCAGTCGGCACATCGTATAGATATTCTGGAAATGAATGAAATCAACGTGCACAAGTATATGGACTAATTCGGTGCACACAATTCGAGTATCCAATAGTTTCGTGTTTCTAACCTTTCGTCAGACGGAGTTCATTTAAATACATACTCATCGAGTAACTTATAATATAAGTTTACCCAACTCGCAATAATTTCCTCTTCAAGAGACTATTTTGCTCGTAAATACTTTTTATATTATCGTTATGCAAAAAGATTTAATATCATTCGCTCGTAATACGCTTATATATATATATATATATATATATATATATATATATATATATATATATATGTATATACCTGCGCTCTATTTCTCCGTCCCATATTATGGACCTTTCTACCAAAGATGCATGGCCAGAATCTCCGACTTAAGGGATTTTGAGTAACTTCCAAGTATTCTTGGCTCATATCAAATTTCAACTTAAATGGCCATGTTGTTTTTTCTAAATCTTACTTACATGGTATAAACGGCCAGTGTACAGGGTGTAAAAATACGGATATCGGAGGAAGATAGAGGAGATTAATATATCAAAGATAGAAACCAACTCTCTATCTCGCAATTTTCGAAATAGTCAAATGAAATAAGTAGCATTAGATTGGATTTTTTTGACGTATTCTCTTTTTTGCTAGAGTTCGAATGCGCTCAGTTTTTACACCCTGTATATATATATATATATATATATATATATATATACATACATATATATATATATACATACATACATACATACATACATATATATATATATATATATATATATATATATATATGCCAATCATCCATCATCATTGAATCGGACACAAATCGATCGTATCGAAACATCTGTTTTTGGTGATCGACCGTAAAGAAAAGCGATATTTGTGTATTTTTCTCGGTGCTTTCGTGCTTATATCTCGAAATATATTACATGGAATTTTATATTCGATGAAATGGAAACATAAAAAATCGCATTCCATAAAAAACACGCCTTAAATAAGCAAAGGTTCTCTCATCCGTTCTACCGTCTGGCTATTTGTTTTCTTTTATTTTACGAAGAAAATCGTGCTTGAAACTCGTACCATCGTCCTCGCCGTAGGATTCGTTTTTGTTGATCAAAAAGGTAGTGTTGTTTAACGACCATTCCTCGAGATCATCATACGACGACCACGTATTGTTCATCTTGCAAAGGCCAAATCTAAAACACATGTTAATATAATGTAATATACGAATTTAATAAATCGGATTGAAATTTTGAAAGGTCCAATTCATTATGCTCCGTAGAAATTAAAGCGAATTTTGGACATAATTAACGAGAGTAGATATAAAAGTACCTATATACGTTTTTATTTTTACGTTTAATTGGTGAATTTTACAATACGTTTTGATTTCCGAGCCATGAAAAAGCGATCGTAGTTAAAATATTACTTTTGGCATGTCTCTATGAATACGATGCTATAAAATACCTATATTGTGCTACCGTGTCTTTTTATAATGTTTAAACGGGACTGTGCAGGACGAATGAGTTTAATTACAATTTGTTGCGTTACCAAAAGAGAAAATTAATTGTCGTACGTTCGTTATCGTTTACTTTTAATAGGTAACATTTTTTTGTTCGTTTAATAATCATTAAGTTCTATAAAAGTTATTTATAAGTAAATTAAAAGTATATATTCTCATTTTTGCTATTAATATGTCGACGACAGAAACGTAGGGAAAGAAAAAGAAAGACACAACGGAGGTGATACTCGTAGAAATCGTTTCTGATAATTTGAATGTCGAGCAAAAGAGAGTTATTTTTAATAAAGGGAAGGAAATGACAGGGAAAGCAAAACCGATGCGATTAATCGAAGCCCTGTTAAAATGTCTCTCTCTCTCTCCCTCTCTCTCTCTCTCTCTCATTCTTTTCTCCGATGAACAATTGGAAAAAAACGTCGTGGGAAAACTTTTTCTAGGCTTGCCTAAAAATTGTAAGTAACTTTGTAGATTTGGTTATTTAAACGAAGCTTCCAACTTTTCTACTTCGTTAATTTCTATCTGTACATGTATTATAGTTTTATATTATTTAACTTAAATTAAAAAAAGGATCATTTGATTTCAACGTTATTAGAAACATGCATGAAACGTGTATGAAACATAATATCTATATTTGCTTTCATGAGTATTGAGTGGCATAATAAAGCTATCGTCAATGGCCATACGTAGCAATTTACTTAGAAGCATCAATGTGTCTACCTTCGCCTTGAAGCTAACGTGGAATTCAATCTGAAAGCGTTCAATGCATATTCCCTTGTGGGTGGTTACTTGTTCAAAGCTTAGTCGTGGCCCTACGTCTTCATAATGCGCCCGTTTTCGATTGTATTGCGTTCAATAAGATTCCAGACAATAAATTTTTTCCAAAGGTACTTTCGATATCATGGTTGTTAATATTTTTTTCGTAACGTATATTTTTCAAGTTCGACGAATCTCTTTATCAAGGAATACATATCCTTTGATCTTTTTTTCATATTAAACGACACATTCTGATGTTCTAGGATATTTGCGCTTTTCACGTAGGTGTATCATAGACACTAAATTGTTTGTATGCATTAATGTACCTTCAGTCAATCTTTGTAGATAATTAAATACAATCTCGACTATGTTTTAATTATAATAGTTTACTCTTACTTTCGAAAGATAAATTTGAATAAGTCAAACACGTTCTATTCTTTCTCATAATCACAAAGTGTAAAAGTTTGTTAATATATACATATAAATGTATTGTATATAGATCCCGTTGAATTTGTTAAAAGATCTTTCGTCTTATAATGGTGATTGCTTGCAATGAAAAACGAGCGCTATCGATGGACCGTATTAAACAAGATGTATTCAGGGAATAGAAGGGTTTACGCGCTCTAACGCCTGGAGCGTTAACGGGCGGAGAAACGACAATGTCTCGTTACCGCAATGCTTCCTTGGCCTCGCGTATGCACTTTATGCGCGATAATTCGATTACACCAGTTGAAGGACACAACGCCGGGATATTACCAACTAGTTTGCCACAACGTGGTTTACCTTATTGACGAAAACTTCGAACGTTTGGAAACACTCCATATCTTCTTGATAATAGCGATAGCGAGAGTCATTTATCAAAAACTTCTTAAGTTCCTGACGATAGGCAACATATTCTTACATGCTTTCAACCCGTATTGCCTATCATCAGGAGGCTTGAAAGTGCATATTTGATTGATGATGCTTGTTAGTAATATTATCGATAAACTTGATGCATTTGATCTTGATGTGCTGCTCAACTGTCGATATCTTTAAGAGAGTTCGTAAATTTCTTCTCTCTTGTATAAAGTTTTTCATTAGAAGAAGCAAACGGAGAAGAGCACGCGAACCGTAGAATCTACCTTGAGTAAACATTTGCGAGATATTAGTGGTGCGACCCGTAGAGCCGGCGAAATCATAGATATATAAAAGACAAAGTAGATTTAGCGCGTATGCACGAATGCCTTCCGTCACTGTTTGCACGGACAATATTGCGCGCTTGATCAAAAGCTCGAATCTTTTAAAGCCGTTCGAAAGATTTTCGTTGTAATTTTTTTTTTATTAAAATACGATATGCAAATGTTTATATATAGAGAAAAAGAAAATATAGAAGAGAAACCGTAGAAAATTTAATTGCGAAAATCATTCGAGCTTAATATCCTTATCCAAATATTTGACGAACCCTTCTGTTTCGCCGTTTAAACGCTATAATGTCGTTAATGAAATGAATTTGTTCTTAATTATAACTTCGTAATCCCTTCAGAAGCATGTTCTCAGCTTGACTAAGATCTTGTTTCTTACATCGATTAAATATTCTTTAAGCGTAGCTCTATTTAACTCGTGGATATTATATATGACAGACGTTATCGTTTGTATACGACAAACACAATGTCGTGGTCTCTCTCTCTCTCTCTCTCTCCTTTCCCTCCCTCCCTCCCTCTCTCTCTCTCTCACTCTCTCTCTCTCTCTCTCTCACTCTCTCTCTCTCTCTCTATGATAAAGTGTAACATCGTTTCTTTTATTTCGCAAGTTAAACCTATAGCTCGGTTTATAAAGAATATTTCATGGACTATCCTCTTTTTATTATATAGGACCTTTAGAGTGCAAAGGGCTAAAAATGTGATGGTTCGTTTGTACACCTGCGGTTGATAAAATAGAATATTAAGCGAAATCCCTTATGTATATATAATCCTCTATGTATATATTTTAATGGCGTGTATACTCGTTGGTTTGCATAATTGAAACATGTATATATAATAAATATATATATATATATATATATATATATATATATATATATAAAGATAATCTCCGTGCAGGATTTTCTTTACAATGAGAATATCCTTTTGAATGTATTTCGTGCTATGAGTGATTGAGAAAAAAACAAATTTTTACCGAAGAATCAATAATGCGGATGAACATTTTACTGTGGGTAAAAGTACGTCAAAAATATGTCGAGAAATTATTTAAAATGATGAAGTGACTTTTCCAAGAGAGAAAAAATATATAAATAAAGAAAAAGCACTTATTTCACATGCACTCGATCTTTACGTATTTTTTTTTTTCACACGCTTTAAATCTCACTTACATATGTATTTTTTTGGATATAGGTACTATCGATCATCGAAAATAAAATGACACTTTACAGCGAATACGTGTTAGTGATCTAAAATCAAATAACGTGCACAGAAAATGAATCGTGGAAAATATCTGTTTACGACAAACCATCAATTATCGAGTGGGTTTCGGTGACAAGTATTATTTATGATCATATTCGTACATATGTACTCATATGCTTTTTACAATCATACTCCTTTTATGCTATTTTTTTTTTCCTAACGTACGAATATGTGTATATAATTGAAATTAACGAAATATTCCTACCGTCTTGTCTGCTTGTCTCATGTAAAATGATTTTTTTTCTCTAATTACGATAAAAAAAAAAAAAAAAAAAAAGAAGCAAAAGGATAAAGGAAAACTATTCTGGCTTAAAGAAATTCAATGAATTTCATTCATTCCCAAGTGGTTGCGAACAATTCCATTTGATTTAACGCGTTCTTTTTTTGTTCGATTTATTTTGTTTAGTTTATAAAACTCACTGCCTCCGTCGAGGACGGTGTATGATTGGATCGTAAGTGCGTGATGTACATATCACACGTATGCTATTCGATCAACGTATGTATATGAAGGACTGTCACGACAAAATATAACGATGCAGGAAGTAATGACAGAAGTACATCTTTTCTTTTCTTCTTTTTTTTTTTTTTTTTTTTTTTTTTAAATATTCAAACCGTGTTCTAATATTATTGTCCAATATTTCGTGCCGAGCGTAAAACTTTTCAATATTTTTTATAATCTATACAATCGCTTCTTTTTATAATACGTTTGCATTCTCTTCACCTTCTATTAGTTTATGATTTCTACCATTCCATATAGAATTTCTCTTCTTTGAATGATTTCTACCATTGTAAATAGAACTTTAAAAAAAAAAAAAAAAGAAAAATAAAAAATCAAAATAAAATTTATAACGTACACACACATCCGATCTGAAATAAAAAAGTAGGATAAAATTTGATAAAAATATTTAGACTTTTTCGACATTCGAAGACTTTTATTATGCTTTTCTGTTTATGTACGGACGGGCTAGGTATATTAATAGAATCGATATACAGCACTATCTTGTCTATTTCGATCAGGATCCGCTGTTATAAGTTATAGACATCATTGAGTCTTCGTACGTTTATGCATTAAGTGCGGCCGTTTGTTTCGAAGCCAAGAATTTTCGTGGATTAGCAATATGCGTGTCATGCACACATATTATATATAGTATGATATTATAGTACAATGCTCGAAATTTACGAGCCTATGTTATTCCGTCGTGTTAAACTAACTGTTAGATCTAGGAATTAAAAATGATATTTTAGAAGGATAGTTGTAAGAAAAAATTAATGTAATCGTGACATACGTAACGCGTTGTATCGGATACTGTCGTACTACTATATTGTATTAAAGATGTCTCGTTTACGCGATTACTCGTATGTCTGATTAAAATAAAAGATTAGATTGTCGCCTCGTAAATTATTTGGACATAAAAAACGAATAGGTACAGATCTTCAAATACTATTCGATGGAGTTTATTACTATAAATTATTCTCGATCATGAAATTAATTAATTGTAACGAGCCGTTTGATAGAATTTCTAATCGAGCGTAAAAATTACCGTCTATGAATGATCGTGCATACACGCGTGTAATGTGCTTCGAAAGTGCATTTTACGTTTACTTGATCGATTTGTTATTCGGAAATAAACGATTATCGACAAACTATTGTATAATTTATTTATTTATACTGCCATTGCAATTCTCTCTCTTCCGGAATGTCAGTAATTATGTTATTTATTGATTAATGACGACGTGATTATAGAAAGCAAATTCGATTTCAGAAATAAAATCGTTGGCTATCATGTCGTTACTTACGAGCCAATTTCATCGATGTTTATTTCGAAACGATCATCTGCCGATACGAGCGAGCGGCAGAAAACTCGGTTGGACTAATATTTGTATCTTGTTTCCCTGTAGCGTTGAAAAAGAAATGTTTTATCCGACGGCGTCGATATAAATGTTATCGTAACATTTGTTTTGGAAAGAAGGAGGCTCGTTACTCCTCTCGAATTTTCAAAGGGATGCATCTCATTCGTGTCTGAGAATGTTATCCTTGCTAGTAAGCAATTTTGTTTTTATTTTATCTTGAAACGAAACGCATTATAAAAGAGGGCATTGCTTTGGATTAAAAAGAGAAGGAAAGAAAATACGTACATCGTACAAGCAGAAATGAATCGAAATGGAATAAAAGAATGAGATTAAAGTATTCAATTTTTTGTATTAGAATAGGATAGCTAAATAATTGTTCGATCCTCGTGACAATAAATAGCGTTTAGAGCTTTGCAAATGAGTAAATGATTTTGTCTATTCCACAAATATTTATCGAATGTCGTTGCTATATCTACATAAATATCGGTCCTACGTAACGAAGAAACGTCGACGAACATTTTTTTCATCTTAAGTAAAGATTACATTCGAATCTAGAGAATTTACGAATCAAGAATTCGCTGCCATGTTCGTTTCGTATTTAGATGGCCGTCCTGCGGTTTACATAAATGCATTTCGCGTATTCGAAGTCTCCCGTTAATTATCCGCATATTCTCGAACGAACTTCGGTCATGGATCACTTTTGTTTGATATTCTCAGGACGTTTCTCTTGTGTACTAAGTCTATTGTAAACCAAAATAGGTTCATTGTTTTCGAAAACAATCGGTTTCAATCAGGCTCCGAAAAATACTATGAAATCTTTTACGAGCTAATATTTGCGAAAAAGAAAAAAATAAAGTCAACGCGTTAAGTTTCGGAACAAATTTGTTGTTTCTTTTCTAATTTCCAGAGGGGAGGGCGTCACGTAGAAACGTTATCTATCTAATAATAATATTACGAAAGCCTGTCAGAGATCGAAAGAATGTAGGATAATAATTTCGTTAAAACTCACCAAGTTCTTTATTTTGCGATAATCAATGTACTTCGTCGACGATGAAGATTCACTCTCTTCGGCTCAATTTCCTTTACTAGTAATTAAGTTTCTTGTTTAATGACAGACAATACCGAAAACGATAGGCGTCTGACATTAAGGTACATTTTTCGTATTCAATTTAAAGTCACTCCGAAAAAACAAGCACCTTCCTTCGCATTTTCTTCATCGATCCTTTCGAAAGATCGATTAATTCCACGATTCTCGAGAAAAAAGTCTTTGCCCTTCCATCGAGGGTGAATCGAAAAATTGCTGATACCGCAATTTATTCGACTCATCGTTCATATTGTCTATTTTCGGCTTTTTATAATCCTACGATGACGGTTGCTAGAAGCGTCGGTCTTCGTTCATTTATGTCCTTATCGTTTATGTTTGATGTCTATCTTCTACACAAGCTTAGTTAGACGAAAAAGTCTTGAGAAATCTTTTTATCTTGCATTTTTTGCAGAGAATAGAAAGTGTTCTATCATACACAGTGAAGCACACTTATGCACAGGAGATCCTTCGGCATTCTTTTTTCACTTTAGATTGTCCTTATTATTTTTATTATTATTGATAACGAACAAAAATGGTCTCACGTTCGAGAACAACAATGACAGGAGAGAGAGAGAGAGAGAGAGAGAGAGAGAGAGAGAGAGAGAGAATGGAGAGCGTGACTTCTCTTGCACGTTTTATGCACGTGCGCGTTCGTCGAGGAGTCGCGAGCAAGTGCGGCTCGTTTTGCGTGGAATATCGTCTCCGGCACTGAAAGGACGGTGGTGGGAAGCATGGCGGGAGGTGGCAAAGGGTAGGGAGAAGAACAAGCTCGGTTCGATGCATTTGTTTTTATCGAATGAAATACCTCCCACGTACGTACGTACTCCTCTTATTGATTTTTTCATTAATTAATAATATAATTATATCGATTAACTTCTTTTAAAATAACATCACCCAATTTTTATTTGATTTAACTTGTTCCTCTGGATCAGTACGTTTATAAATTAAAATAGGACACGAATATGGTCCATAGATCGTTAAAAACACGTTTAAAAGACAACGACGAAGACGACGAGTAATGTCATGTACTTCGACATTTCCGATGCTAATCATTTGTACCGATATTGTCTACCGATTTCACACCTTTACGGCCTTTTTTGCGATGCGAAAAATCAGAGTGCAGGCGGTCATTTAGCGTGCTCCTCTTGATTTTATTTGTAATTGTCGTCCCGTATTACGAGCCAGAAATAGCACTTGAAAGATGCGTTTTTCTTTCAGGAGAAAAGAAAAATTTTTTTTTTTTTTTGTGGTTTTTTTTTTCTTTGTGAAAAAAAGTCAAGCGAGCGCGGGCAAGGACGAATGAAATTATGGTAATATCACAATGCCATTTTCGCGACGCGCTTAATAAAACGATATTTTTTTTGGTATTATCGTTAATACGCACCTACCGCTAAAAAATTATTTCGCCACGAGCTTAGACATTTTGTCGCCAGTGACGTAAGATCCGGAAAACGCATGTGACTTTACTTTAGTGATTACTAGCCAAACACGTAAGCTGATATTTTTGTAAATAGTGCCTTGTATTTTGCATAGACTATGCCATTTATTAAATACTCGGAATACGCTTTACTCCTCATCGACTCTTAATTTTTATTTTTCTTTTTCTTTCTTTTTCAGAGTAAAAGGAAATTGAATCTAGGGAAAGGAAAAATGAGATATAAGTTTAATTAATACGGACAAACGTTTTTCTATTTCTTCAGTGGAATAAAATAAATTTAATCTGCTATAGCAAATAATTTTCGTTTTTGTCCATTTGATATTGATATTGTTTCGTGTATCTGTTAAATTTACAGAATATGAAAAATGCGCAGAAGAGTTCTCGTTTGGAGAAAAATAATTAAATTTACCATGAAAACAATCATATTCGATATAACTTTGAATTCATACGAAATACAATTATATTATACAATTATTTTGCATTCGATTAAAAATAAAAAAGGGGTTTTTTTTTTTTCGAGGATTACGAATTTCTTCGTCCAGAAACGTATTGATTGCAAATATAATAGTGACCAGCAGTAAATAATCACGAAACGAGAAAATAGATCGAATTGTTTTTCGCAAGAATCGTTTCGCTAATGTTTTAACGACATCATCATTTTGTGAATTCGTATCTTATATAGCGGATAACAACCATTGTGCTCGCAATATTAACGTTAAAGACGGAATGTGTTGATAGAAGGATAGGTTTTGGTATCTCGAGAGTTTGTTTTTTTTTTTTTTTATCTCTAACCGACGTAATATCTTTAATTTGAAAAGAAATTTAAAAAAAGAAAACAAAACAAAAAAAAAAACACAAATCTTTAAAATGCTATGAATCCTTATCAACAAGAAAGTTTGATCGTGAAAGAGCAGGAAAAACGCAAACTTTTCTGTATGTCGGATTGCAGTTCCACAGGCGTCCAAGGTATCCAGTTGCGTCCAAGATATCCATAGTCGCAGAAGAGAAGAAGGAAGAAACATCAAACAAAATTGCTATGATAATCTAATGTCATATACAGATTTTCATATACGATTGAATATTCTGAAATTGTTTCTTTCCATTTTCTCTTTCTTTCCTTACCTTCGCTTTTTGTTCGACTTTTTTTTCGTGAAAAAAATAACAAAAGTCGATATTCCACAGTGAAATTGTTCGTTGAGATGACACGGATATAACAGCTTTTATCTTTTCTGTGCGGTATTGTAAAGCGAACTTCTAACATCTTCCAAATTGTAATTTCCGACTGAAATACCAAATTCTAAAAATGATTTTTCGTGTTTCGTTTGGAATACAATTAACAGATCGTGCCAAAACAATATGTTAATGATAAACGAACGATCATTTATTTTAAATGGTTTTAACGTTCGAGTTGATAATTAATACATGTTAATCAATGATGGTAAACAATTAGTTTAGCCTCCATATTCATGTAATCTATCATTTTCGGTTTATCGATTCGGTTTATCGATTATTCACATTTGTACACGTGTACACAAATGTGAATAATAACGCATTGTCAATGTATTCAGGTGCGATATATCAAGATTTCTCCAATTCTTACAATGACGTCGAATTCTAGCAAAAATTTTAAACTAAATTCTAGATTCTAAGATAAAAAATAATCTTTCTCTGCGAGAAGAGAATGAAAAAGAATCAACAAGTCACACCCAAAGACGCGTTTCTTTTTCTTCGTTATCTATTAAATACATAGAAAGCGGCCTTACGTAATTTGTCGAGTACAAGTCCAATTAGTACTTATCGGAAGGATTGATTACAGTTATGAAATTGGAATCAACAACAATCACGATATCGTTAATTTCGATCGTTACAAATGAGAGTTTTGTTCATCAATATTCATATCTCGTTGTATGCATATAAAGTTTCGTACAAGTTCGCTGAAAATGTCATTATAACTTTAAACCGATACTGCAACTGTCAGAAATATGGTAGATCAGAGTTATTTTCTCGAAGTATTCTACATTGTCTTGGAAGTTGAAAAAATTGTTGAATTTTTAAATAAAAATGCTGACTCGTGCCGACGTAACATTAATCCAGCGATTTAATAAAAAATCAAAGTTTGAAATAAGCTATTCCCTATACGGATACATAATGCATTTTTGTTGGTATTTTAAAACTTACTCGCGAGTATAGGTTCGATAAATTTCTTTCGCAAGAATTATATCATATGCTTGCTAGGTAATGAGAAAAGTTGAGTTATTTGCAGGTATGGTATGAAAGAAAATAATAGAATTAATCGAAGTTACCTACATTATAGACTAAAATGAATTAATAACGATATTCTCTTACTTAGCGTTGAAATAAAATTTGAGTACGTTTCCCATGTGAGTAATAATGAATCGACCGATAATCGAAACGTAAAACCCTATTTCGTTAGGAAAGATCTTGAACTACTTTGTGGTGTTGGCACGACTTGGCGAAGATGACGAGAGACCAATCTCGCGTCCTCCGTTCTTTGGTGACGCAGTCAAAACCGAAGGATATCACTGCGTATATACGTATACGCGTATATGCGGGTGTGTGCACGTAAACGCATAAATGCGTAGACAGGAGGAAGGAAACGTCAGGGTAACGCGATTTCCCACAGGTAAAGTCAGCTCCACGCCTCTAAGCAGGCGTGTCGCGTGGAAAGCCAAGCGATTCCCAGTCCGCGGCCTTGTCAACGGCGGCTCTTTGCTTCAGATACAACTTCAAACATCTACTCCAAGTATTTCCGTTCGGAAAAAAAAAGGAACGTAAGAGAGGGGAGTTGATGGTTAAACACCGTATATAGAGGATCGACAAGATGTCTTTCGTGCAGATCGCTTTACAATTCGTGGACCGGCTCACGCCTTTTCTCGTCTCGGCAGTAATTTCGAACCTTCATTATCTGAGCGCTTCTTCTTGTCGCAAAATGAAATCCTTTTTGCTTGTAAGTCGATTTATTTATTCTATTGTTCTTTTATCTTCTTCTTTTTCTTCTTCTTCTTTTTTTTTTTTTTTTTTTTCTTTTCTTTTTCTTTTCATTCGACATCTCACCTCGAAGATCTTTTCGATATTTTTATCGATATTTTCAAACGTCAACGAACAATTTCGAACAAATATTTGTCGTTTTGTTTTTTTTTTCTTTTTTTTTTTTTATTTTATTGACTTTTCGATCCTGCATTGTGATTTGAAAACAGCCAAGCTCAACTGAAAAATTCAGTGAGTCGTCGAGAAAAATTGTACTATATGTTGTATTATATATTAAGTATATAATTGTACTTAATGAGAGGTAAATCCATCGAAGGTGAATCGATTTGTAAATCGTCGTATTTCTCTTCGAGGTGACGGCTCCGTAAAGAGGAAGCGCCGTGTCGATGTATGCGAAGGCTTTTAGTAATTCAGTTGACGTTTGAAAGAACAATGCTCGATAAGGAGGAGAGATAAACGTGCTAGTTAAGTTCATTAATTTACGATTCATTCGAAACAGAGATGACCAGATGGAAAAACTTTACGCGTTTCAATCTGTCGCATGTATCATGCTTGTTAAATTTGCGAATAGTCAAAAGAATATGGCCATCGATCGAACTGTCAATTAATTTTCACTTAAGAGCTGTGATATTGTTACGTTCGTTAAATTAAAATTTACGTTTCTGATGATATTTTCATAAGCAAAAATAATCTTAGGATTATGAAAAAAAAAAAAGAAAAAAAAAAAAAAGAAAAGAAAAACTTTAGAAAGGAAGGCATTGATATGATATGATCACGTCATAGAGATTACATTGATAAAATTATCTTCACACACGTTTATGCAACGTCTATGTAAAGTGTGACACTAAAAAGAAGAAAAAATATATTTATATAAATAATATATAGATAATATTCACTTTTTTCCGGATAATGAAATCTTCCTCTCTTCTTCTATATCTAATATTTGTCATATCGAATTAATATTTGTCGAAAGTGTGTGGCAAGTCGTTCGAGGATATTCTTAGTGACCAAATCTTTGATATTTGTAGATAAATAATATTTATCGAACGAGCGTAAGACTTTCTATCGCTTTTTAATTTCTTCTCTATTGAATTTAAACGTATCGATCGGAAAGAAAAAATAAAAAAATGGCGACTTTTCGAATTCGTCCTCGTTTGGATTTACATATTTTCGTAGTTACTTTCCGAGTTACTCGCGTGCTAATAATCATTATCGTCTCTCCTTTTTTTTTTTTTTTTTCTTTTTTTTTCTTATATTGTACCATTGAAAATCGTGTATTTCTGCATCGGTGCTTGACATTGATAATACATACATACATAATGGGCATGATAATACCATTTAATATTTTTCTTGTCAAAAGAGATACTTATATGTGCGTGTAGTAGTGTGCAATTATGATTACCTGCGATTCATGGTATACGATCTGACTGTCCTATGAGAATCTAGAATATTATTACTTGTCCTCGCTTTTGTAGGTAACGCATCTCGCTGGATTGGTCGCGCTATGCAGTAGTGCTATAGAACCGACAAACTCAAAATTATCGACAAAACTTTTGCCCGTAAATGAGGCGAGTGGTACGAAGGACTTGGATACAGCAGCCAGTGATCGGAGTAAGCAACATATATTCCACTTTATCCATGTCCCGTCCGATACATCACGTTCACTCATTTTAATTATTTTCATCGTATTCCTGCACGTATATTTATAGTTTTTGAAAGTATTGAAAACAGAATTGTCATTTATTATTTCGTTATATTTTAACGTTATTAATTTTAACGTTATGTATCATCGCAAATTTCGAATTACATTAGAATGATCGATAATACGAGTAAAGTGATTTTACAGCTATATCATGGAAATGTTTATAAAGAGATAAATGGGTGCACCGGGAATCCTTTGAAATAGTTTGACTCATTCTCGATGATATAATTCTAAGTTTAGACAGATGAGCGAACTGGAAGCGAGTTAGATTTATGCATAATGCTATAAGAAGACCTTCAACAGACATGTTACATTAGCATCCCATTACATGTACCACCTTTTTTTCTTTTACGATAATAACCGTTCGACGTTTCAGAGCGTGGGAACGTTAGCGACACAGATAGTCAATATCCGCTGTAAACACATTTCTATGTATGTATATATTTCAACAATAGTACAAGTTTATTTTACTCGTCCAAGTTCACACGACTGTCTATAATTGAACGACCTTAACCCCTTGACTAATGATATCGTGTGAAAATACTGATATGTTTTTTTTTTTTTAATGTATTTATTAGATATAAAAACACTTGTGATTTAACAGTTTTAAATGCGTTTCCATTGAACACCGTTTCTCGGGTTCATTGTTAGTACTTGATTGCATTCGCACATGTAAACCCAATTGTTCCTTTACTTGCAATCATCAATACTGCTCTTTTTGGGATATTATATACAAAAGCTCATATGCGCGATGTTTTCAAAAAGGAAAATAAACCCGGACGATTGTTTATATACGGCTAATAATAAAATATTTGACGATGATGGTGAATATAATTATATACTATATCCTGAAAGGAAACGTCTCAAACGATCGATCATTGAAGACCATAACGAAGATGGAGATGATACGAACCATCGATCGGAAGAATGGATTCGGGAAGTGACAAATAATAATCCGAAGATCTGGAAATATAGACAGATCCGTGGAATAAAAGAACAGTTAGATAAACATTGTAGTGAGTTAGATGTTTCTTTATGCTTTTATCTAATATTTGATAATATAATTTGGGAGGTCATTGTCACGGAAACGAATCGTTACGCAGATCAAGTTATAAGTCGATGGAAATAGGTAAAAAAAAAAAAAAAAAAAATATCGACGAGTCTTGTGGATTCCTTCGGGATGTGATAATTTTACGAGAATGTTTTCGGTCTCGGCGAGCGATGCGATTTTCTTGTCTACTATGGCGCACACTGTCGCGAATTAAGTCATAAAGCAAGGGCTAAAGAAATATCAAAGATGAAAATAATCGCACGTGATGTATCAGAAAGGAGACTTAGCTTTAATTCCTATATATATTTCACGAATTATGTGTCCACTATTATTTCTATACGTCGCTTAAATGCCTATCTTTAGCACGATACTTTGATTGCAGCGTTCTTGATCAGTAAAGAATACGGTCAACCTGGCTACGGAGGTTATCCCGGATCTATATACGGATCAGGATATCGTGGTATAAATTTAACACCAGGATATAGGGGCTATCCGATCGGTAATCCTGGGGGTGTTATTGGTGGTGGACATACTGGGTGAGGATACATTCGTTAAAAAAAAGTGTTTACCCTCTCGTCCGTTGTTTCTTATAATAATTTGATTAATTTTCTTAATCGCATCCTACGCTTTTACTTGGCGATTAATATTCAATTAATCGATATAAAAGAATATGGGAATTTGTTATTTTCTAGATATGGGTATTACGGGAACAGTGGATATAATCCTTATTATAACTATGGTTCTTTCGCTGGTTCTGGTGGTTACAATGGATACGGAAGCATAGGTGGATATGGAACCTTAGGAGTTGGAGGTTACGATGATCCTTATCTTGGATATGGTAGTTATAGTGGTTATGGCCGTTACGGTGGTCAAGGGCTCGATGGATATGGAAATTACGGTTCCGGTGGATCTTATGGTTCTACGTATGGGATTAAAAACAATTATGATCCTTATGGTTACCGTAGTAGTAGTAGTAACAGTTATGGTAGTTATGCCGGCTATCCCTCTGGATATAGGGGTTACTCCTAAAAGTTTCTAAATTTAATATATCTGTATAATACTAATACATAATATCGGTAGTCACCTTTTTGTACGTATTTTATAACAATGTAATAATATTAAAATACCGAAAGCGTTTATTTCTCAAACTAGATGATGTTGTTTCGTATATTTGAATAATACTTTTAACATACATAATTAATACACGATTTGTAGTAAATATTAATATGACGTTTGAATATGAAGAAGGGGAAACTTAATCGGACAAATACAAGTATTACCAACGAGAAAATAGTAATTAGTTCGTTATATCAAATGTAACATATTCGGACGTAATAAATTTGTTGGACCTAATTGCGCAGTTTTTATAAAAAATATCTAAAAGAAAGCGGATAAAATTTGTATATAAATATTGTTTTAAAATATAATACAATTTATATTAACTAATTTCTTATTTTGTTTTCTAATAAATTATAAATAATTGTTCACACACGTATATATGCGTAATGATCAATGTTCATTTATCGATATAGGTATTGCACAATATTTATAAATGCGTTTAACGAAATAATACATATACATATAACTAGAATTGTGTATAGAGCACGCGGAATAACTTTATATTCGCGTTTTCTTGGAAAATGTGACAAAATTGCACACAGAGGAAAAATATTTACTTAAGCTTACTATTCATTAAATGGGATTGACGCAACATTCAGGACGAAGAGTAATTTAAAAATATCGTCGGTATAATAAAAACATTAATCAACAAACGACTTATATTCTCATCAATGTTCCATGCGCGAATAATCATAGTCAGTCGTTTAATGCAATATGTACATGGGTCGGTCAGTCGACATGCATCCTTAAGTATCATGCACAATAAGTAATGTTTAAGTTTCAATATCATCGAATCGACGACCATCTGTCTATTAGCTGACCTGCAGCTGGCAGAGGGACAGTTCAAATATTTCTTATAAGAGCGAATACTTCTCTTCCCCGGCGAAAAAAAAAATAATAATATTTCCTTTTGTATATCAGTATGAATAAGTTAACTAGATTCTTCATACTACTTTTCTGTTTCTGACTTTTCTCTTCTCGGCAACTGTTCTGACTGGAACATTCAAAAATCCAAGATTGGCCATACTCAATATATCCTTTAAATCTTCGATATTGCCAAGCTGATCTAATTGTAAGCCAAGAAGTTTTGTTTCTATATTTCCATTTGACGTGCCACATGCATTGCATGCGTATGGGACGGGTGTTGCGGAGGGATATATAAGCTTCATTTTGTGACTATCTGCCTTGTTACCGGGACAGTACGGTACAAAAATGACAGGGATGAATCCAAGCTGACCAATGAGAGGAGTGGATGTTGTGCTGCTGGTGATATCGTTTTCCTTGTATGACTCAACTAAATAACAAGGACAAGCTTGCGGATTCGGTCCTAAGGGTAATGTAAAGGACTTAACATTAATTGGATGTGGTGGTTGAACTCCTGTTGCGTTTATACCATGATCCGTTTGTTCAGCTTCGAACGATGTATTTACCTGTTTTATGAGAGCAACAGTTTGATCTTTGGGGGAATCAATATTTTCTCGTTCTGCGTTCTCTTCATATCCGTCGAACTTCGCATGCACTATAAAGCGGCTTCCTTGATGGCCTATTTTATAAGGTGGATTTATTGCATCTTTAATAATATCTTGGGATGCAAAAGTATGATTGGCAGGAAGCTTATATTCTTTTCGATATTGTTTCTGACGATGAGCGGGGAATTGTTCAAAGTCTTCTTTCGGTTCTTCTGCTCGCGTAATGTCCTCTATTACCTCATATTGATTATTTTGCTTGCGCTCAATTTTCAATCCGTACGTCTTAATGTTCATATCAGTAATTTCATCTTTTTCTAGATTTTCCGTATGATGATCATTCGAGAATGCGTGCTTTAGATGACCTGACGTTTTCAATGTATCATGCATTAATGAATTAATTTCTTTCGCATTATGGTTGATATTTGCTACATCAATTTTTTCATATTCTTGCATCTTAAATCTACCGTGATCAAGATCAACGATTTCGCTTACTTCGATGGGGTATGAAACCTCTGACGATTTATCGTTATTTATCGCACTAGCAATATTAGAATCCGATTTTATAAGTGATTTTAAATTAATTTGTCCTGGAAAACCTGTTTTTATCGGGGGACTAGTATTTATCGGCGTATAAGATTTGAGCCGTAAAATTTTCACAGGACCACGAAATCGTGATTGCGAGGAATGAATTACACCTGAGTAATACTCTGGATCACCAGGCCATGGTCCATCAGGTCCTGGAGATCCGGTTGGCCATGGACCATCCGGGCCTGCTTCACCATCACCACCGACGTCTCCAATATCGTCTATATCATCAATAGATCCTTTTGGTCCAACAGGGCCCTCGGGATCATTGAGATAAGAAGGATATCCAACACGAATTGGATAATCTACAAAAATATATACAAATAAAAAATTATGACAAATAAAAACATGGTAAGAAAATCCATAAGATTTTACGATTTATCAGAAAATACACGTACACGATTTTAATCTGCATTCAATTTTAAATATAAAGTTTCATTATACTAACTATTAACTGTAACCTATACTACTAATATATAAATCTTAATGAATTTTTTTAGTTCTAAAATAATAGATAATATAAAATTTTTAATATAAGAAAAAAAAAATAATACATACTTGGCTTTCCAAATAAACCTGGTCTTCCGCTTTTTCCCGGAATGTTAGGATAAATTGATGGATATCTAAGAGATCCATTATAGCTTGGGTGTGGTGGATAAGACGGATAACGTGGTATATTCGGTCTGTTAGATTTTTCTGGCGTGCCAGGATATTCAGCATGTTGTTTTCCTCCTGATCCCCCACGATGTCTAGGATGGTCTATTCTACTCGAAGAATTTCGTCCAATAGGTCTTTGCACATTGGGAGATGTAATAGGTCTGGGTATGATAGGATATCCAGCATACGGTAGTGATCCTGAGATATTAGAAGTATCTTGTTGTTCAGAAGCATCTTGTCTACTTGAAGTATCAGATGTATCATGATATCCAGGATACGGATGTGTTTCTGATGTACCACGAAATTCAGGAACGTCCTGTCTATTTGAAGTATCATAAGCCTCTGGCGTCTCAGAATATTCAGGATACGGTTGCATTTGTGATGTTCCAGGAAATTCAAGAATGTCCTGTCTACTTGAAGTATCATAAGTTTCTGACGTCTCAGAATATTCAGGATACGGTTTTGTTCGTGATGTGCCATTCTCGTATCTTGAAGTATCAGAAGTACCTGCTATGATATATTGACTAGGATGTCTTGGTCTACCTGGAAATCTATAAGTTTCCTGCGTGCCAGGGTATGGAGAATGCGGTTCGGTTCTTGAAATGTCAGAGTTTACATGATGCGATGGTGTTCCTGATATATGCAAATGTGCCGGAGATTGTGTTCTTGCTGGTGTTTCTACATTAGCAGGAGTCGGCGATATGCCAAGGTATTCAGGATGCGATGGTGTTTCCGATGTACTCAAATGTGCTGGAGGCTGTGAACCCAAATGTGCTGGAGATGGTGTTTTTGCTGGTGTTTTTACAATAGTAGGAGTCAACGATATGCCAAGGTATCCAGGATGCGATGGTGTTGTCGGTGTACTCAAATGTGCTGGAGGTGGTGAACCCAAATGCGTTAGAGGTGGTGTTCTTGCAGGTGTTTTTACAATAGTAGGAGTCAACGATATTCCAAGGTATCCAGGATGCGATGGTGTTGTCGGTGTACTCAAATGTGCTGGAGGTGGTGAACCCAAATGCGTTAGAGGTGGTGTTCTTGCAGGTGTTTTTACAATAGTAGGAGTCAACGATATGCCAAGGTATCCAGGATGCGATGGTGTTGTCGGTGTACTCAAATGTGCTGAAGGCTGTGAACCCAAATGTGCTGGAGGTGGTGTTCTTGCTGGTGTTTCTACATTAGCAGGAGTCGACGATATGCCAAGGTATCCAGGATGCGATGGTGTTGTCGGTGTACTCAAATGTGCTGAAGGCTGTGAACCCAAATGTGCTGGAGGTGGTGTTCTTGCTGGTGTTTCTACATTAGCAGGAGTCGACGATATGCCAAGGTATCCAGGATGCGATGGTGTTGTCGGTGTACTCAAATGTGCTGGAGGTGGTGAACCCATATGTGCTGGAGATGGTGTTCTTTCTGGTGTTTCTACAACAGCAGGAGTCGACGATGTGCCAAGGTATTCGGGATGCGATGATGTGTTCGGTGCATCAAAATACGCAGGAGATGACGTTCTTGTTGTAGTTTCTCTTATAACAGAAGTCGATGGTATGCCAAAAAGTCCAGGTTGGAAAAATGTTTCTGATGCATCGGACTGTGCAGAAGATGATAGTCTCTCTGGGATTCTTGCAATATCATGAGTGCAATACGGTGGTATGCGAGAGTGTTCAGCCACATTTAATGTGCCAATGTGTTCAGAAGAGCCTGCTTTATCCGAAGAAGATGTATCTGACACTTTTTCTGATGTGTAAGTGCGTCCAAGATTGGCTTTTCTACCCAAGTTACTATATATTTTTTGTAAGGCAATCTGTAAAGGACGACGCGGTTCTCCTATAGAACCAAAATTCTCTGCTATGTTAGGATCCTCAGAATAAATTTGTGTTCTTGATGTCTCAGAAGGTTTAAAATATTGACTCCGTGGAGTACTTGGAGTAACAATAATCTTTGGTACGACGAATTGTCCATGATCTGTGTGACTACTTGGAGAACTAGAAGTCCCTGCTCTGCCAGAGTATTGAAAATGCGGTTGTGTCTCTGATGTGCCAGGGTATAGAGGATGTACAGGCGTTATTGTTGTCCCCAAATGTGCAAGAGACGGTAGTTGTTCTGGAATTTCTTCAATAATAGAAGTCGATGATATGCCAGAGTGTCCAGGTTGCAAAAACGTTTCTGACGCACCCGACTGTGCAGAAGATGATAGTCTCTCTCGGGTTTCTGCAATATCACGAATGCAATGCGGTGGTATGCGAGAGTGTTTATTATATAATATTTCGTTTGACGTGCCAGTGTGTTCAGAAAAGTCTAATTTACGTGATGTACGGGAAGTACTTCGTATGGCAAACTGTGCAGGAGGGTCTCTTGTAGATGAAGAAAGAGAAGTATCTGATAATGTTTCTGATGAAACATGAGTGTGTTTAAGATTTGCTTCTTTACCCGTTTCAAAAACGGAACTAGAAGCCTCTGTTTTACTACGATTTTTAGGGAGTTCATTAATTTCTGAGCTATTTAGAAAACTAGAAGACCTTACTGTGCCAGGTAATAATGATGTTTCTTGTGTGCTCGGATGTACTAGAGATGACGTTCCTGCTAATGGTTCTGTAATGTCTGGAGATAATGATTTGCTAGAGTGCCCAGGAGGCTGTGTTATTTCTGATGTACTATGTTGTTCTGGAATGTTTGACTGTTCAGGGGTAAGCGGTGTTTTTGATCTTTCAGGAATTTTAAGACAGAATCGTCTTTTTATTCTACGAGAATATTTAGGAACATTAAGAATTTCTCCTGTTGAAAGCTTTCCAGAAGATGATGCTGATTGTGAGCTTATTGATGTGTCTGATAGGTCAGGGGTTAAAGGATACGATGATGTTTGATCTGTGAGACTGTCTGATCCACCTGAAGTACTCGAAGTTCTAGCCCGTTCAAAAATGTCTTGTCTACCATAAGCACTAGTAGTCGCAGAAGTCGATGGTTTGCCATGTACTGCCATAATGCCAGAGGTCCATTGTATGCCAGAATATTTCGACTGCGAGTGGGTTCGAGTATGCGATAATATTTTAGGGCGATTACAGGGTCTCTTACGTGTTCTTTTTACGGTTGGTCTCTTCCGTTTTCTACTGATTGTAGAAATTGTTTGAGTACTTTTATTACATTTTTCCGGAATTTCAGAATAGGATGATGATTTAGGAAATGCAACTGTGTGTGACTGCGTACATTTTTCAGGGCGTTCAAAAGTATCTGAGCGTGCAAAAGTGTTTGGATATGTAGAAGTGCTTGGATACGCAGAAGTACTTGGGTGTGTAGAAATGTCTGGGTATGCAGAAGTACTTGGGCGTGTAGAAATGTCTGGGTATGCAGAAGTACTTGGGCGTGTAGAAATGTCTGGGTATGCAGAAGTACTTGGGCGTGTAGAAATGTCTGGGTATGTAGAAGTGCTTGGATATGCAGAAGTACTTGGGTCTGTAGAAATGTCTGGGTATGTGGAAGTGCTCGGGTATGCAGAAGTGTCTATCCATGTGTTTGGACTTTTTGGTCTGTCAGGAATTTCAGGACGAAATATTATGTCTGTTGTGTCTGGAAATTCAGAAATATCAGCAATTCCCGTTGTTATATTAGAGACAACAATTCCAGAAGATGAGATTAATTGTGGGCTTGCTGATGTTACTGTGACATTCTCTGCCGTGCCAGGGCGTGAAGAAGGCGATAATAGATCTAAAGAGTCTATGGAACATGTTTTCGAGAAAGAGTACATTATTTCTGGTGTGCCAGGAGTTACAGGATTCGATGGTGTTTTTAATAAGTGATATTCTGATTCAGATAAAAAGTTTGAAATTCGAATCTGTACAGGAATGTCTGGTGAATTTTGAGGATCTGGTATACCTTGAGTATTAAAAGCCACTGCTGCACCCATATACGCAGAACTTGATGATACACCAGAATGAAATGTGGATGAAGGATGCGATGATATTTCTGGTGCGCCTAAATGCTCTGGAGATGCGTCTACTCCAGAACTATTTCCTCCGCCTGAATTATCCGAGGTTTCTGATGCGTTAATCGAAGGTGATGAAGGACTGTCTTTGTCATCCGGATTATTTGAAGGTCTTGTTGCGTTCAGGTATATTGGTTGCGGTAATGTTCCTGGTGTTCCTGGTGTTCCTGGTGTTCCCGGACTTCCAGGAGTCCCTGGTGTACCAGGATTTCTGAATTGTATTCCGGATGAATTTGGAATGCCAGGTGTATTTTGTTTATCTGGTGTACCAAAAGTCATTGATGTATCAGGGTACGTAAGGTGCAATGGTGTTCCTATTATGCCTGGAATGTCAGAAGTTCTTGATCTTCCAGGATGGCTCGGATAATACGTTGTCCCTGACTTGCCTGGAGTAATATAAGTTCCAGGTGTTTCTGGTCTACCTAAAATACTAGGACTCCCTGGTTGCTTAGCATGCGATGGTTTTTCTGGAATGACAGGAGTAATAGACGTGCCAGGGTATGAAGGTTGGAATGGTTTTCCTGGAGTGACAGATGTTCCAGATGTCCTAGGATATTCCGGATAATATTGATTTTCGGGTGTGCTTGGAGTACTAGACATCCTTACTCTTGCAGGTTTTCTAGGGAATTCAGGATGTGATGGTGTATCTGGAATGCCAGGAGTTTTTGGTCTTCCTGGAATGTTTGACGAACCAGGAATTTCAGGTGTGCCCGGCTTTTTAAAATATTCAATATGCGATGGTGTTTCTTGTTTTCTCGGTGTTCCTGGTCTTTCTGGAAGATTAGGAGTTCTTGATGACGTTGAAACGTCAAGAGGTTCTGATCTTCCTGGAATCGTATGAGTTCCTGATTTCTTGAGGTATCCAGACCGAGATGGTGTTTCTGGTGTGCCAGGAGTGGCAAGATATTTAGGTATTCCAGGAATTCCTGGGGTCCAAATTTCTACAGATCGAAAATGTAAGTTATAAAATAATTTATATAATATTAATACTTATATCCGGATAGTATTTGTTAAAAATTTTCTTACTTTCTGGTTCTGATGGTGGTACCACATTAGGATTAGTATTCGTCCCTTCAAATTGTGCACATATGGATGGAAAATGTAACTTATCCCAAGCCGTTAAAATGCCGTGATGATCGTGGCGATCGTCACTATCATGCTCTTGAGATTGACTATTTTCATGATGTTCATGTTCGTGAAAAAATAGTTCGACATTTTGTCCTGGGTGGACTACTCTGTATCCCCATCCATCACTTATGTAAAACGTTGTTTTTAATTTTCCGAAAGGATCTACATAGCCATAACATCCGTATGTAATATCGTCTGGCCCATGCACTTCGTGATGAAATTGTCCATTAGGATTCACTTCATAACCATAGTTATACGCATCTGGAAAAAGGTGTATCTAATTTCAATTTTTGTTTTTTTTTTGTTTTCAAGAAAACGACGTCATTGTTATTTTATAGTTATTGCAATAGTTTTATTTTCAAATATTTTTACTTACTTGAATAAAAATCTTGATTTAAATATTGAGCCTTGTGTTCATCGCTAATGTCTAAAATTAATTCCGTGCCTTTTCTGTTTTCCTTTAACTGTGTGAACTGTGAGACTACAGTCGTAATAACCTTTGGAAAAGATATTTCTATATTTAATCTTTATCATGTAGTTAATATCTAGTATTTTTGAATTTTAATTCCAATAATATCAATACCAATATTAGTTTTCAATCGTCAACGTATTACCGAAAGGGATAGGAAAATTTACAAGGAGCTCAATTTTTTTTTTTTATTATCGCCAACGTAATACTTGTGTTTTTATATCGAAAACGATAGAGCTCATATCGTGACGTGCGATCTCGTACAGGACGGAACTTCAAGATAAAGGGAAAGCGAATTCGTGAAAAAAAAGTCAGTGGATTCTTATACGTCCAACTTATACGCATCTATACGTGAGCATCCTTCATTTTTCAAACTCATTTCTTTCGTTTAATGTCAGTTACTTCGGCGTTACAACACTTAGTGAGCAGTGAGAGTAACTCCGATACTTCGCGTAACACTTTCTGGAAGGTTTCGATCTTACTTTACGCGATGCAAATGAAAGGATTTCATTTCGTTGACGATACAAATCGATGCTCGATTGGACAAAAAATTACACGAAGATGTATTTATACTAGGACAAAATTAAATTCAATGTCCATTTATAGCTTGATGTTACAATCTTTAGCGTGATATTATGGGTCATTGGGAAATTGGTACGTGTCCGCCTCGTTGAATAGTATAACTTGAGATCGTTTTTCGAACGGCTGATGATCTCAGCGATTCTGTTGTTCCACCTACGAAAAGGGAAAGTAAGATCCCCTTGAGGATACGGCGGAGATCGTCGGAGTATCGGCCATAAACGTAAAGTCAGAAATTGATAATGTGGGAGGACGATGCTCGATAAGAATGACATAACGTTTTTAGAATTTAGTTCCGCTCGATATCAAGGACGACTGCTCTTTTCGACTAGAAAATTTTTTTGGTATTTTATGTTGTTTGTTTGTTTGTTTTTTTTTTTTCCCCCCATTACGAAGATCACTTGTATGCTGCCATTTAAGAGTGTCATCCTATCGAGAAGTCGATGAACGCTAAATTATACGCTTGTCCATGAAGGGGAATTAAAAAAAAAAAAAGAACAAAGCAGGCGGATCTTACGTCGCGTGCTACTCCACGTGACTACTTTCGACGTATTTATTAATAACGATAAAATGATTATATTACGCGAACGGTATAAGAGCATTGGAAAGGTACAAATAAAGTATTCGAGAAAGAAAGTAATCGATAAATCTTACAACGTTTCATAATCTTTGATTGTAGTAATGAAGGCGGATGCGTTTAGGTATGCATTTCGATCGATCGACATCAAATTAGTTTTCATGCTTTTTTTACGGAAATTGATCTTTCGTTGGCCTCTAATCGGATCTTCCTTTCTTTCTCTCTCTAACACACACACACACGCACGCACGCACGCACGCACGCACGCACGCACGCACGCACGCACGCACGCACGCACGCACGCACGCACGCACGCACGCACGCACGCACGCACGCACGCACGCACGCACGCACGCACGCACACACACACACACACACACACACACACACACACACACTTACTCTCACTCTCATTCTTTCATACCATCTTAATTATTCACAAGCAAATCTACCGGTCAGATCACCAAAGTTGTATCGACTCGGGCATCAGAAAAGACGAATCGACGCATCATCTTCTAGTGAAAGTCTCAAACGAGTTGTATAACGGAACAACCGTCGATATTGCCGACGGCTGTAGAGGCCAAGATCGTTTCTTTCATGATCGTTTGTCTCTTTCGAGCGTCTACTTTCGGGCTCTGTTTCTTTCCACGCGACTATCGAGACGTTACTCGATTCTTTTCGAATTTCTTCCTACCTACTTTGAACTTTAGATAATTTCTCTTAATCCTGATAAAGTCATTCATATGGATTGCGAACGAAATATAGTAAAAGAATATAGAAAGAAAAATTCTTACGATCGATTAACTCATTGTATTATATTTGCCTTTCCATATGAGACAGTCTTACGTTAACGTCATCGAGTTACCGAATTATTTTCTCTTTATACTTTTTACGTCACTGCATTGATAATGTTCACTTTTTAATGGAGAAATTGAAAATAAAAAATTAGTTTAGAAATCAAAGTTCCAAGCGTTTCTGGTCTACCTAAAATTTTATTCGAGTCTCTCCTTTTTATCGAAGTTCTTCGTCGTTTCGTTTCGTATTTAAAATAGATTTGCCGAATAATTTATCGAACGATTTATAAACGTCAAAGTAATTGTAACCGTGCAGTCAATCACCACCACTGAGGATCGATAGAACGTTAGAAAAGTCTATTGTCGTGTAGTCGCGACAGCGAAAAGGCGTATCGAAAAAATGAAGCTGGTTTTGCAGAACGTAGAAAAATTCATTGTCCGACTCCGTAGCGAATTGTGTTAGCGAGATGTCTCTGTTAAGCCGTGCTCGTAGTTTCGCGGTTTTATTTATTAAACGGCGATAATAACCGGCGGAATGTCGGCCGTACATTCGATCTTTGTAAAAGTAATTTTATGCATGCTTAGTTGATGTAACGCGAAAAGTAATCGCTCGCACTTATGCGCCACGCGTTAAATAAATTTATTTCAACTTCATGAGGTCATTTAGTTTATTGCTCATCCACGACTTTACAACCCACGACTCTATTCCATCTAGGACTATTTCGAAATTATTGCATTTATATAAGCGCGATAATAGCGTATAATCGACATTGAATTCTTGGCCTTTTACAAGGTAATCTCTGATATGTCCAAGAGATTTACTAATGAAAAATTATATGCGAATTGTCATTTGCAAATTGTCATAAATTGGTAACGAGTGGTGACAGCTATGGGAGACGCTTTGGCGCGGAACAAATTAATTGATCGTGAGCTTCGTATTTAACCGGCCGTGTCATACTGTTAAACGCTGCATTTCTCTCTCTCTCTCTCTCTCTCTCTATCTATCTATCTACATATCTTTTTCGGATTTGTAAACGGTATAAACGGATTGCATCGAGAGATCCAAGATAGAATGATCCGACTGTTTGACCGGTAGTCGTAGATCATCGTCGGATTTTCAATGGAAGACGTCTCGTTTGAATGGATATCATTGTAACGCCTTGTAAATACCTTCTTATCGTTCTAAATAGAACTTTGATAATCAGATGACATCGAATCGAAAAGAATTTTCCTACTTTGATTTAGATTAATCTTACTCGACGTAAAACTCTCTTCTTTCGCCATAAAGCTCATCGATATTCATTTTAGCTTTGCGAAACTTTGATCATCGAGGTTGTTTTACGTGAAACCCGAAAATGATACGTAACGAAAACGAGGGAGGAAAAAGAGAAGATGAAAGGATAACAGATATTCATGATAAAAGATGAATGATTGGTTGAAATTCATTCGTTGAATATATCAACAAATTATATGCTACAAGAAAATCCAATATTTTACCTATAAATGATACCGCGTTCCATTCAATCGATTGTTTGGATAAACGATTGAAAGGTTTGGAAGAATTAGAACGATAGGTTTAAATCTTTCGATTTTTTAATTTATTCTTCTGACGAAATAATCAATTAGATTCTCTTTCCCCATAATCCGAAAATTTCTACGAAATCGATAACGAACAAATTGTTACATGCCGATAGAACAAATCTAATCAGAGAGATCAGATATTATCTATCGAAATAAAAGGAAAAAAAAAAAAGTAAAACGGATAGAATTACAAAGGTATTGCAAGTTTAAGGATTTGTCGTGATAAAGCGATAAGATGTTAGTCGGTCGATAGTAGAAGTTCAAGGTTTAAGGCGTGTACGTATTTTCTTCGAGTATACACATATATAACCGAGACGTTTATGTCTGTGGCTTTTGTAACGTGCTCCAATACGCGTCGCTGGAGAATCATGAATGAAATGTAGTGCAGCTGTTGCTTCGATGAATGGAAGTCAAGATCAATGAAAGGTGACGTTCACTTTCAGGACTAGTCACTTTTGCGTTCTCTCATTTGCCTTCTAACGAAACGCTTGGCGATTTTTTATGCATTATTATCGTAAAATTCATACGATTTTCAATTCAAATTAATATTAATTTAGACGATAATATTATCATAAAAAAAAAAACGAGATTATACCAATATTTCGTTTCGAAAGATCTTAAGTCCTAATTTTCGTTCTTTTAAATTCATATATCAAAATGAAGAGTTCTACGATAGATGGAATCGAGCTCGCTGCTTCTCTACCACTTAGCTCTTCGTCAAATCGATTTTTGCGATTTTCTATTTGCAGTCGAATCGACATGCCCCGCTGATTTCGCAATCCTTTGGAATTTTGTCGCGCGAACCAGCGCACGTAAGAGCGCAGATGTAAGCACATATCATCGCTATATTTGCGTATGTAGTCCCAACCGTTCGTGTATTGCCATAGTACTTATACCGCGCTCGATCGATCATTTTACTTTTACTCTATTTTCAAGAATTCCTCAAGGTCCATTCGCCACCTATTCGGAATTTATGAATTCTCGATGACGACGCTTTTGAAGTTGATTCGAAGTTTTGAAAAGGAAAGAACAAAGAAGAAAAAATAAACCTGAAAAGACGTATCAACGATAGTTTTGCACTTTCTTGGGGGCAAAAAAAAAACAAAAAAAAAAAAAAAAGAAAAAAAGCGAAATGATAAAAAGGAATACGTTCGATCGTTGATCACTGAAAGTCGCGCGCACTATCGAAACTGTTGAATTTGAATTCTCCACATATGAAACGAGATTGCACTTGGTCTCGACTAGCAGTAGGCTCATCCACATTGAAGTTTTCGTAGACTATAGGACGTACCAGGGTGAAGAAAGCAAAGGTCGCAGGTGGGCTAAGGCACATCTTGGCGAGCATTTTGCCGAGTATCTTTGCCAAGAATCCTGCCGAGAATCCTGGAGTGCTGCTGCCTCCTGCTATTGGTAGCAAGGCATCCTTCGTCCTAGTTGGGTCGCGCCAATACCAAAGGCTCCTTCTCAGCCTTGGCGAAAGATGATCTTCGGATTAGTACACAGTGTATGTGTCAGCCGAACTGAAAGACTGAAGTCGTCGCCAGTCGAAGAAGCCTTTTATACAGGGTGGGGATCGTCTACCAGGCCAACCGACCAACTTGATACCCATCCTCCTTGTATCTCCTCTCTTCTCTCCATTCTTTTGCCACTACCACCGTCTCTCACCACAATCTTTAATGCCTTTTTCGTCTCCTTCGGCTTTGCCACACACCCCCACCCCTCCCCTTCGCGAGTAGTCTTCCTTCAATGGCATTTAAAAAGATTCGAAGTAAAATCTAGCGCAATTTCAATTCCATAAATTCTACCGATTTTTCTCTTTTCATTTATTATCAAATCGCGTGGGTGTCCTATCCCTATCCTTCCAATCGGCTTCAAGCTAGCTCGATTTCATTCTCATCGTGATATATCGCGAGAACGTTCTATTCTTTTTTTCTTTTTTTTTTTTTTTTTTTTTTGTTAAGAGGCATCGAAGCCTCTAGTTAGTACTTCAATTAGTGAGGTAGTAGTTAGCGACTCCGAGTATCTATCAAGTCGATAAACGTTTCAACGTTCTGGGGAATGTATAGATAGTAAAAACGAAAAAGTAACTTGAAAAATTATTCTCTTAGCAAAATCCTTGTTAATTCGTATTACGTGGGTGAACGTGCGAAGACACGACGTGATATATTTATAAATGCGTTTCGGTATTGTTTCGTGAGAAAACGTAGGATGAATCACCCGATAGACACCCGATAGAATCTATCGAAATTTTTGACTCGTCCTTGCTCGATACAAGGCCATTTGAGATTGATTGCTATCGGCTTTTTGCTCCGCTTTTATCCTTTGAACGAGAGCGCATCCTTTTCTAAACTAATGCATTTAGAGACGGAGAGAGCTAGAGAGAGAGAGAGAGAGAGAGAGAGAGCTACTACCTTCGATTGAAAGAAAAAAAAAAAAAAATGTTGATTGAAAGAGGTCGTCTAGAACGTTGCTATCTTGTAGTATCTCAATTAAGCGTTAAACGCTTGTAATGATCGATAAAGGTCGATCAACTATCATACCATATATGGTAGTCGAAATATTGAAATACTTGCGTTCGTCGATTCGAACGATCTCTTTTATTTCTACGACGTCGTATTGGAAGGTAGATATATCCCGTGAATTCGATTTATTTCCATGAAATATATGCGCTTGTAATAGAAAAAATATTGGGAAGAAGTTAAATGACATCTCAATAGTTTTTATTTCTCAATATTTCTTTTGCCTATCAATATTTTTTGCAATGATCATATATCGGTTAATTTCTTCGTCGGTGTATCGAACGGGTGGCATTAACGTCAAGGTCTTCGACATATTTGCGACTATCTAATTCATGGGTTCGTTAATGTAGCGTAATTAACTTTTGCTTTCTTTCCTAAATGGACAAAAAATCGTGTAATAGGGGACGATTGTCATAAAAAGAAAATCGCTAATTTTGTCCGGTGGATCAGGAGGAAAAAAGAAAAAAGAAAAAAAAAAAAAAAAATATGTGAAAAGTATGAAGACTGACTCGAAGTTGAACTCGAGTTCGCGTTACATAACTCGACTTTAAAAGCGTAAATCTTGACTTTAGAAGTGATCCTAGGAGATAATCGGATAACTGGAATGCTACTGTAACTCGAGAATGAGAACGTGTCATCAAGTGTTTCACAAAAATCTCCCCTAATTTCGTTGTTATTTCGGCGTGCGACTGTATATATCCCATGCCATGGAAGTATAGCTATCGCAAAAATCCTCATCGTCGCTGATGTCATTCGACCGTTGTGAAGCATACACGTTTTACGAGAATCTCTTTAAAGACGAATTATCATCGCGTGATTAACGTTTCAAGCTTGTTCGAAGCAACCGTAACGAAATTTTTCTGAATTATTTTTCGTATCCCGCGCCATTGTTATCTCTTTGCGTTTTATTCGCCACGAAAGACTTCTAATTGGACGAGATTTAACGAACAACCCGCGTAAGGTATAAGAAAGGTCGTAGGTAAAAGTATACGTCTATAAAAAGATCATAGGGTATTGTTCTCTGGATCTAATTGGAATTAAAGATGATATGGTTTATAAGAAACTTTACGATATGTAATCTAAACGTTTTGATTAATAGCATTCGTCCTTTTATTCTCTCCTTATTATCTTACCATATATTATTTAGTCTTCCCTTGCCGCATCATCACGTTGATGGACGAGGAAGAGAATGGTTATCTTTACGTTCATAGTTCTCGAGAGAAATTATTTTGAGAAAGAGTTAAAGGCGGAGGAAGAGAATTCAGGATCGATCGTTCCAAGGGCTCGTCTTCCATCTCCGACATATCTGACCTCGTATCAGATAGACAGATACACAATTTCTTCATCGAAGATCGAGAAAGCGTCTCTAGTCAAAGTGACGTATAAAAAGCGATCCTAGTAGATCATGGAACCAACGTTCACTGTTTGTTAGAATCTAAATCGCTTTCTCCGAATTCTGTGCCGTCATTTCGAGCGAATTATACTTTTTATAAGGACGTTATCTCGATGTGATAGAACGATGAAAGGAATAACGCGCGAGAAATGTTATTCGCGATATTTAATCTTCAAATCGATGTTTGATCAAACCCCGCGTGTTCTTTGATATCTTGATATTTCGTGTTAAAGGAGAATTTATGATGGTGTGCGATAACGCGTGTCTCTTAAAAGGGTAGAATAGAAGAGGAATAGACAACTGTATTTCTTCGCGATTATTTTATCTTAGACGCGAGATAATCCTTTGAAGAGGACTCTCATTTCGCTGTCCCGTCGATTTTTATCCTTGAAACGACGAAGAACGGCTTGAAAAATCTTCAAGATGATTTGAAGATATATTTCGAATTATCTACACGATCTGTTCTTTCAATATAAGTATATACCGATGATAGATAGAATCACTTTCTCTTTTTTAAATTTAACTCTCATTTCAGGTTTAAAAACATTACGATATTTAGATAAGTTACTTCCGCGTTCTGTGGATATCTATTCGTAAAATGTTAATATCAAGCAAACTATGCCGAAATTGTCGAAGAAAGCGTATTAAAATTTGATAGAAGACTTTTGATTTAAACTTTCCTTCGCATGGAATTACGTTAGGACATATTTGAAGGGAACCATCACTTTGAATGCTTTTAAACGGGCTAAACATAATGCGTATATATATGCGTATACGCATAACTATGCGCACACACATATATATAAATCCGTATATTGTGTGGGTGAGCGATGTCCGCAGATCCATTAGTCTGCACGATAAATCATGCGTTTCTAATTTCCTTATCGAGTATCTAACGATATACATATATACGTACATATACATATCTATATGCATACGCATACACCCACATATATATATACACACACACATATACGGAATTTAATATCAGTGCTTTTTTATCGTAAATATTTATTCCTATCGATTGACACGCGATCTTCTTCGACTTATCTACACGCGTATCCAGAGAACATGAAGCTGCAGTTAAAACATAATTTTTGTGCTAGAGGGTTAAGGCCAAAAGGTCAAATGGATTGGTTAACTTGTTCTCCTGATATTCTTTTTCAGAAATATTATTCGTCGACATTAAAAACGTTTCACAAATCTAATCGTTCATCTCCTCCATTCGGTCTCGTAAAATTAGCATAATCGAGATCGATCGATATACCGAATATGATAAATGTAGACAAAGCGAAATTGTACGAAATGAAATTTTCATCTAACATTTTCTTATTATTTTTCTAACAGAAAAATAGACTTTAAGAGAAAGGATAAGAAGAAAGATACGGCGATGCATCGTCGACGTTGCATCGTTTGTCAAACGAATGGCAACGAAAACACGAAAAGAAAGTAATAAGATATTCGCCGTGCTCTCGTACTTGAAATCGATACTTGTTAAGAAAAGACGAGACAATGTTCCATCGAAGATACCAATGTAGAGAATCGAGCACGATCCTTACACTACCCTCTGCACTTTCGGAATCAAAGTTTATGGCCGTCTTCTTATCTAGATCCTTGCACTTATACTTGTAAGTACATGTAAGTACACAGAGTGTGCATAGTATACCCATACACATATACATATACATACGTACGTATTTACATAAATATGCATATAATTTACAAAACAAAGATATCTATGACTCTTTACGATCAAATTTGAGGATATTCTCAAGATAGGACTTTAACTATTATTGACAGTATATCGGGATATTCCTCTGGTAGGTATTTTTAACTCTTCCAAATTGACATCAATGCGAACACTTTTTGTCGTGAAATTAATATTAAAAATATCAATTATAGTAAAATATGTGAATTTCTCAACGGAATTTAAATAGAATTAATTTTATTACGCTTAATATAATTATTGATCGAGTCGATTTGAGCTAGTTGAAATCTTTCATTTACATCGATAACGAAACGGTTAAATAAAAGTTTGTAAGTGGCCCATTCAAATCCCTTTTCTCTTCTTCTCGTTGTAGAATCGTTACAAATTCCGAACACGTTTCACCTCCGAACACGAATGAATTTTGAAACAAACTCGAATTGATTCCACGTAAAAATATTATAAACTTCGTACATTGAACCATGCTTTCTAAACTCCCTGAAATTGTTTTGGTTTGTCGTTTGCCGATTGGTTTTCGAATTCTTTTACGAATTCTTTCAGTTTCTTTCTAACAAATTTAAAACTCAATTTAGTAAAATGTCAATCTTGAGGTTATCAATAGTTGACCTAGAAAGTAGAAAATTAAAACATGCACAACACACACAACGATATTTAAGAAGAAAAAAAGAAAAAAGAACGTTAAATTGAAACTATATGGATATAGTGACATTTCCGAAAAATTATTGCACGAGCTGCGAACGATTAAGGTCCTGTAATCTTCTTACGTTTGGAGAACGAAGCCGGTTTTCTTGGAGCGTAAAGGAATGAGAGAGAAGGATGATGCGTCACCAACCGAGAGGAGCTCGAAAGACTTTCCTACGTAAGCCGGTCGATGATCGTGAGACTGCGAGTCCCAATTTTTTATTTTAAATTCCATGACGTTACTTTCGCAAGCATTTGTATGGAAATAACAGGAACGTATAACTATTAATATCGAACAACGCCTTCGCGTGAAAATCTTTCGTAGCCGACGTGAGGATAAATTAATCGTAAATTTTTTATTGCCAAGGAAATAGTTGCAATAATTTCTTTTTCTCTTCATTTTTGTTTGTTTTTCTTTTTCTTCCTTTTTTTTTTTTTTTTTTTTCTTTTCTTTATATAACGACAAGACGAGCGAGCTATTAAGGAACCTTTACGGTGAAATAATAACGAACGTTGTTTAATTCTGTAAAATATTAATTAACTTTATCTCGTGTAACACCGATCTTCTCGTACGTATACCGAATATTCATAATAAAGTACGTGTCAAGGATGGAGGATCTTATATGAAATATCTCACGAAGAGAGAATTATATTTTAACATCGAATTTCAAAACAAGGGAGGAAATGAAATTCCTATTTTACGTTATTCGAATAAATTTTCAACGGTCAAACATTTCCCATGGAAATTGTTTTTTACGAGAACAAAATTGTTATAACGTTCCGATCCTTTAATTAAAAATAATACGGTTGTATTATTTGTAATGGGATTAACGACTGGTTCGTGAATATGAAAAATGATATTATAAAAGATATCGTCGCTTGATTGTTTCGTTAACGTTAATTATCCAAGAAGGAAGAAAAGAATGAAGATAAATGAAACAAGTCCGACGTTTATAATCGTCGATGATAACTTTCTAATTTACTCATACAGATATCATGTCTCGTTGATACCTCTGACCGACGATGATTGACCGTCTCGTTCAGTCCTTGTCACTAAGTCACTTTAATTACGTGTCGCCGTTCATATGGAAATGTGAGTCGTCATAGTTGCGTAAATATGAAGCATTGCTCTACGGTTCCACGAGGCAGTGGTCAAGGTAACTATTTACCAAGTAGCAGCTTTTGACCGTTAATTAGATATTTATATTGTTCACAAAGCGAAACGCGAGCGTTTGTTTACTTTTCTGTTTTTTTTTTTTTTTCATTTTTGCAAATATTCGCACCGAAAGATACGTGTTCTCATAAAATTCGACGATTCGTAACGAACGGTACAACGATATTGTCCGATTTAATCTTCACGAAATTTTATTAAATTAATTGCTTATCGTAGGTTTTTATAGAGAGAGAAAAGAGAGAGAGAGAGAGAGAGAGTAAGTGCATTACGAAACTTATAATAAACCTTGTAATACATTTATCAAACACCTACAATTAATGAATGAAATATGCGTAGGAAATCCAATGAATCGTTGAAACGAATAAGAACAAAAAATCTCGAGAGCCATTCTGTGTAGTTAAAGCAAGCGAGGATTAAGTTGAAATTAAAGGAATAATTAATTATTGTTATTGGATCAAATTGAACGAAGTGGAATATATCGTGCGTTTGAAAATTCAATGTATTTCTGTACAATTCTTTTCAAACCGATTCGACTGTACCGTTTTATTTTATATAATGAAAATCAATTGTTAATTTCATCGATGCACCTAACAAATTTCCAAAGCGTATACGCTCTCTGAATCAAAATCTATGTTATATATCTACATCTATTTTGTATGATCGATGCTCGTTAAAATGAAGGAGAAAAATAAACCATTTGAAGATAAAACCACATTTTTCTTTAAAATAAAAAGATATTATTATATAATATATTTGTTTCTACGAAGATATAAATAGATTTAGGAGACAAGAATCGTCTGATTTAAAACGACAGTGCGGTCAGAATACTCGACCACATCCCGATTGAAAAGTTCACTCTTCTCATCCATCTCTCTCTCTCTCTCTCTCTCTCTCTCTCTCTCTCTCTTTCTCGCATATTTTTAGAATTAATTAAACAGAACATAGTTATAGGAGAGAAGCAAACGTACACAGACGAACGAATCCATGTGCAAGAAATTCGCTTGCGAAAGCGTACCAAACCATTTTGTTGGCGTCCTCGTCATCCTTCTTCTCATCGTCCTACTGAGAACTGTTACAAGCTTTGCGAGCATCCTGATTGTAATTCCTACAGCACGCAGGCGCGTCATTAAAAGAAAGATTTACGGGTAAATATCAAGGCATGCCTATGGCCACGTTACCGGTTGTGGACGCGCTCGCATTGACTATGTCATCAACCTTTAAAATCGATGGCGTCTACTTGCACGCCCATATTGCCAATCTTTTAGTACTATACTAATACCTTTATGTTTCCATTGTGGCAAATCATCATCATCATCATCATCATCATCATCATCTTCTTCTTTTCCCTTTCTTTCATATACATACAAATTTTTTCTTTCCAACTACAGTTAAATACGCGTATACGATACAATGCATATGACGTTGGGAAATAATTATTAATCCTTCGTTTTAAACATACGTTCATAGAAAAACAGAAAGATATTCTCGTGCGATAGTATATCTCTTCGGTGTTGTCTCTTCTTTCTTCGTTATAACGAAAAATTAATTCGTTTTTGTCATCGATAACCGCCATACAAGAGAAAACGAGGAAACGTAATATACCTATTAGAATCTTGGCGGTTCTTCTAGCTTTGGACGATCATTCTTTAATATACCTTCGAGCAGACTTATAAGAATTTCTTTAAACGTACAATTCGTTAAAAAAAAAAAAAAAAAAACGCGCGATTATTAACGCTTGGCCGAATTTTTATGGAAGAGATTTCGAGAGATCGCAAGCGTTTCCGTGGGAGATCGTTAAAGGTAAAACGTTTTGCGTCTACGTAGCGATAACTTTTTATCTTATACAGATTCCTTCGGAATTGCTATATCGTTCGGAAAACAAACATTTCGTTTGTTGCGTAATTAATTCGAAACGATATGCAACGAACCGGTTGAGAATGAAACGATATCGGAGCATCGTTTTCGCATGACGAGAATATTTCAATGATTTAACATCTGTCTCTGTCCATTGTTTCGACGGCAAACTTCGTTATGCATCTGGATTGCCTTAATTGTCTCCTTAATGGGTATCGTTTCTCGTCGGCACTCGGGGGTGGAAAATTTATGGACGTTGAGTACTCCCGCACACGTCACAGTATTACTTCGTTTAGAAATCGGAGAGCACGATCTAACACCTTGACCCGAATAACTAGATTACGTTTAACTCACCGAAGAATATTTTTCCTACTTTTAACGATTCACTTAATAGAATTTAATCGATCGAAAATATTTCAAGAGCATTTTGACGATATACAACGAAATATCATTCGATACGTCGCAATTTCGCAAAGGCGATGATCCAACGAAGCTTAAAATGGATTCCATTCTTTCTTTATCTATCGCCCCCTTGGAGTTGGAGAAAGGATTCGGTTCTAAGAAAAACAGACGGTGGCCAAACGCTAAATCCTTACGTGAGATCGACGCCGGCTCTCCCGATTCGTCCCGCATAAGGATATATCGCAGCCAAACCAGTTTCGACCAGGAAAACATCAGGATCCTTCATTTCTTTCTTTTATATATTTTTTTTTCTGTTTTTTTTTTTTTTTTCTTTTTTTCATCTCAACCATTCGCCAACAGCGACAAGAAAGAACGCGGGCCCTCGTGGCTCTTCTCTCCTCCTAATTCCTTTTCTTTTTTTTTTCCCCTTTCTCCTTCTCTTTCTTTCGTCCTTCCTTATCCTCTTATTCCTCTTGACCGGCCGGTGAACCCTTTGCCAAAATTAGTCGCGAAATCGGTAGGGTCGTTCCTCGGAATATTCTACAGTTACATTGTAATGATTCTTCGTATTATCGACTGACATTTCATCGTTGAAAATAGAATAAATATCTGATCGAAAATTGCAATTCGCCTTGCACCCATTTACGATTTAATTCGTGCAAATATTGCCCTTTTTTTTTTTATTATCCCTTAAACGTATAATCAACGTTAGTCAATATTATTTTCAAGAGTTTATTATTCCTTCGCGAACGAATTTAACGATTACCCCCGTTGTGTTTCTCGAAGGCACCTTGTTCGTAGCGAAGTAGGACATTCTTGTAATTAAATTTATAATTACGACGAGAGAATGACGAAGGTAAATACTCCGAAGAAATATAATAAAAGTAAAGATTCAATGGATCTCGCGCTATTTCAATTGATAGAAAAGCCGGCTAGTATGAAATGTCGAGACGAGGCGATCGTAAAAACATGCTTGAAATAACGAAGGAGCATTGTAAAAGGCCGTACGAAAGAAATGCTTATGATCGAAGATATCTTTACATACGTATTCGACAGCTCGTAAAACGAATAACCGAGCATCTTTTACTCCTGTTCATAAGGTGGGCCATGTACTCACGTATTACAGGATGTAACGAGCGTTACCGAAGCGAGTATCCTTGAGTTTGACTTTTTGCATTTCGATACCGAAGAAGAAGACGAAGAAGAGAAAGAATAATAAGGCTAGCGAAGAGAAAGTAATGATAGCTGTTCGAACGCATTGATTCGATGAATGCTGGTATAAATCTTCTTGTTGTATTTGCGAAATTATCTTACTTATTAATTATCTACTCGATTATTTTTATTCGCAATAGCAAGGTACACGAGATGATTCGACTTGTGTCAATAGAGAAGCTCGCCCGGATTTAATAATGTCGTCTCGTCGAGATTTTAGTTCGAGAAATACCGATGTTAATTCGGAGAAATTTGATTGGTCTTTCGTTTCAGAGAAATTTCTCTAAAAAAGAAAAAAAAAAAAAAGAAAAGAGAAAGAAAAAGAAAAAGAAAACAAAAATATTCTGTATGCTCGGTTTAACGCAAAGAAGAAAGTCGAATCGATCATTTTAATAGGAAAAACACAGATACTATACGTAAAAGTCATTCTTATCGTTTTTACCATTAAGAATACAAGACGGAGAATTTAATCATATCGATTACTTTCGTAACCTTCTTAGATCGGTCGGTCCTTCGACGAAAACGAGCATTTAATCCGATTTTCGTTTTCGGTCAAACGATCACGATTCGGTCTTGTAATAAAGATGTAAATTTTGAAATTTCGTATAAATATGCATTGGTCACATGCAAATATCTTCGCTTTTGTGATCCTTTTTATAATAAGACTTCAATAGATCATATAAAATTGATTCGTTGTTACATAATGCTCTCCTTTATTCGAATTTTAAAGAGATTATGCTTTATGGGTCTTTTCAAAATATATTAATACAATAAATTTTCGATGCGCGTCCGACATAGTCGCGTACTATGTTATTCGAAAAGAATAATAATGAATAATCATGAGTAAATACCTTTCGTATTATTCTTAGAAACCGCGAAGGACACTCCTCGCGTATTTTTCAATATTTCATATTTTGCAATGTCGCGCGTGAAAATGAAAATCGATTAATCGCTTCCCCACGAGAGATCCTTGTGGAGAGTCGCTTATTATTATTCACTAGCCGCTACCAATTAACTTTTTTCTCTTTTTGTCCCGTGAAAAAGACCGACGTTCGGACGCTTTGACGAATGACTCTTGAAAAAACAACGATTGCAAACTAATATTTCAATTTATAAAAAGCTCCGCTCGTTAAAAAGTCATGAAACTCGCGACCATTATTTTATGCGTCGTCGTTTCTCTCATAGAGTTGCGAAAAAAAAAAAAGATAGATGATTTGAACAGTTATAATACGTATGGAAGAATTATTTCGGAAAAGAGTTAATGAAATTTTTTAATTTTTTTTTTTTTTTTTTTTTTTTTTGACACAGATGACGTTTACGAAAATATATAACAGTATAGTCGACGTACGCGAGAGAAATTATTTACGAGCGGAGTCGCTTATCCGATTTCTCATGAATTACGAAATTGTCCGAAAATACGTGATACGAATTAGACCGCTCGTATGCAAGATGCATACGTAGACGTGCACCCACGTTCATTCAATTGTTCGCGTTCTCTTTCGAGTAAATGCATATTTATGTATACATATATATATATATAATATATATATATATATAATACTATGGCAAAGATTTTAAGAGTCGGTGCACTCTAAAATTCTGTTGGACGAATAAAAAGAAAAAAGGAGGGAATGAAAAAGTAGAGAGAAAATGAACACAATGAAGCCAAACTTTTCGCATTAGGATATTCATCCTTTTTCTCCTTGTGTTCGCTACTAGATACCGAGTTTTTGCTCTCTTTTCAAAGCTCACTATTGTCGGAAACATCAAATGGAATTTTACGAGAAAGTCAATCAAATACGACCACTCCAACTTTTTATCCCGTAATGAAATACGATAACGGGAGTACCAAGATCGATATTCTTTACCCATCATATATATATATATATATATATATATATATATATATATATATATATATATATATATATTATGTTGGAGAATAAATTCGTAGCGTTTTTATCAAAGACTTTTATTTTAAAACGCTACGAACTTATTTCCCAACATAATGTATCTATGTATATATATATATATATATAATATATGTTATTTCCGTTCGAACGAAAGTTTGTTCTTGTTCCATGCCTTCGATCGAAATCAAATGATAACGCTAATGATAAATACCATATTTCAATATAAATAATCTTCTCTCTCTCTCTCTCTCTTTTCGATTAATTCCATTCCCTTCCTTCCGTTTGACTCTTCTCGTACAAAAATTAATCCGACGTTAATGGTAGTTTTTGTTTCTTGCACTTCTTTTTTTATTCTCGAATCGTCGTAGAAACGGTGAGAAACGGGTGGTCGTTGTTAATGATTTGTGGCGGAAGTGACAGGAAGATTCAGGCACGATTATGCCGACGCGATTATAAATATAGATCATTTGAATCTTGATATAAGAATATAATTGCAAAGGATCACGAGTTCTTTATACTTCGATCGTTCTTACGAAAACAAAACGACAACAACAAATGAATCTTTACGTATTGCTATCTGGTAAGTTACAGATACGATCGAAAGATACCGTCGATTTATAACAATGTGTGCAGTGATATCAATTGTACAATGTTCGCTATATTCCGTAATAATAATAATAATAATAATAATAATAATAATAATAATAATAGGATTAGAATTATGGAATAGGATTTGAAAAATTCTCTTAGAGCTTATTCGAGTTTAAAGGAGCGTAAGAATTCGACAATAAAAATAAATCGAACGCGAGACGATTTTTATAAGTTTCATACTTTATAGAACGAGATACTATTCTTTTCGTTGAGAAAAATCATGTTTCCGATATTAAAAACTTTGAACTATTTGTCAAAGGTTTTAAAAGTCTTTCTTCTTCGAACGTGAGCTTCCCCGACGGCAGAAAATAATTGAAACGTTCGAAGACACGGGATCGGAGCTCCATCTAAATGAGAATTTATATTGAAATTTCAAGAAAGTATTATAACTTGTTGTGACTACGTGTAAGCAAAAAGAAAAATAATAAATAAATAAATAAATAAATAAATAAATAAATAAGGTAATTAGCGGACACTATTTAATGATAAGTTTGTATATATTTCATTCAGAAACTTTCGAAAGGGAGAACGTGCCGGTAATAATTAAGCTCGCGTTTTAATTGCTCTCCCAAGCTAACCACTCGCTTCTGATTTTATAGACAATTCACTCTTCTCTCTCTCTCTCTTTTTTTTTTTTTTTTCATTTCTTTTCATCTCCCTTCGATTTCTTCAACTTCTCACGTCCATTTTATCGTCGTTTTATCGATCTGCGAGATATTTTGTTGATCCTTAAAGCTTTAAAATAACATTACAAAGGCCTTCGTGGGTATAGAATTACGCTTCTAAAGTCAACCTAGAACGTAGAAGATGAAAGTTTACCTCGCGGAACGAAAAGTAAAGTTTAATATTACCTTCGTTGAATTCCTTTCCGTTTGAGAATTTGAGCTCAATGTTCTATCGTAGCTACCTATGTTGTCGAATTATCTTACGAATTTTGATTGGCTTGTATGAACTCATGTGTTTCTTTTTTTGTTTTGTTTATACGGTAACGAGGCAAAGTCGTTATTCCTATTTTCCCGTTTCCTTTGCAATCGAAAATTCTTGCAATAATAGTTAATTGATTGGTACAGAAAGAACGCAGAGTCCTCATGTGGATATCAATTATCATAACAATTGTCCTCCTTCGTAAGAATAAAACTCGAAGATCAATTTTAATTGAATTATAGAAAGGCGATGATGCTATAAATAAACTACTCGTTAAAAGTTCTCGCATGTAAGAATAGATTGATTGTGATGCAGTCCTAGGAAGTTACCTTTGGAAATAACATTTCAATCCGACATCTTAATTGATTATTTTCTTAAGGAAGTCTAAAGCGACTTTATCGACTATAGTCTTGTAAAATAATCTTCCGTCCCTCTCTCTCTCTCTCTTTCTCTTTCTCTCTCTCTCTCTCTCTTTCTCTTTCTCTCTCTCTCTCTCTATCTATCTATCTCATTACTCGAAATTCAATGAAACAACTTGCAAATCCGTTATATACGATCGTATCGATCGAAACGTCCAAGTTTTTTTTTTCCCTCGTCTCTCTTGGCAACACTGACTCATCTGCACCTGCTGCAAATATTCCGAGCCGACGTAACTCGTCTCCTCTAACGTGTCTTTTGAATCAATCGTACGAAACTGACCGTTGATAAATATCGAATCGCCTTAAAGGGCACGAAAGCAAGCCGATCGTAAAATAAAGGATGGGTAGTATTAATGTCACGATAGAACAAAACGCCTCCCCGTCGTCTTTAAATACTATCGAGCGAACTATTGCTCAATGTGTACTTGTTTATGCAACTACGAACGTGCCGTGAATGATTCTCTCGATGACGCACTTTCGAGGGTTGATTCATTGTCGATGGAACAATAGTTACGGATAATGAACGTTCACTAAATATGATAATAATTTTATCCGAGGATCTTTCCAAGTTATGAAACAAATTATAGACGACACGTGAAAATGTTAAATTACTATAAACCGTTAAAGCTAATCTTCTCGTTAATCTTGCACACTCGTGAGTCCCCTCTTGGATAAAAATAAAATTGTTCTAGTATATACTCGAACGTGTACTTTTGTAAACTTGAACATGCCGATTCTCCTCGCTTCATAAAAAGAAATAGAATTCGTTCGTATGTTATCCGGTATTAAATAGTAATGGTAAGAAAACACGATGTAAAACGTCTATCAAACGTTTGGACAAAGACAAGAACGATTTGCGAGGAACAATTTTCCATAAAGGTATCGAATACCAACTTGGGAATCTCCTTGACACGCACTGTTCCACGGATATTTCTGTCTATCGTAGAAATGAAAGCGATAAAAAAAAAAAAAAAAGAAAAAAAAAAGAAAGAAAGAAAGAAAGAAAGACAAAAATGTCAATCTCTTACGAAAAAAAAAAAAAAAAAAAAAAAAAAAAAAACAGGACGATCTTGTTAAATTTAATTGAAATCGATCCTTCCTATTGTTGTTGACATTTGCGAAACTTTTGCACCGATCACTTTATGAAAAAAAAAAAAAAAAAGGCAAAAAAGAAAAAGAAAAGATATTGAAAGAAAGAGAAAGGTCCTACGTACCGTTGAATGAATTTTTAGATCGGTCTTCCCAATTTTCCAGGACACTAATATTTGACTATCCATTCTCTGTTCGCGAGAAAAATCGTTTCGATGTTTCCGAAAGGTAGAAGAGGCGAAAGAGAATTAAATGGCGAAAGAAAAGAAGAAAATCGATTTTACAGTAACGAAAGTGCAATTCGCAGAGCAGAGCTATTTATCTTCGCGCACGAGATCCTTGACACCCATCGATTGGGGTAATTCGAGTTCGTGGCGTTCGAATATGCCACGTAATTTAATCCCTAATGTGTCGTATGAGAGTAAACGAATGGAGTCGACTCGCGATGGAGTAGAAACGCGGGTCCCCGTAGCTCCGACAACCGGTTGTCGCATCTTTTCCTTTTCGTTATATAATGCGAAGCATCGCAATTACTTATCTGGGCCAGATTCGAGATCGCCGATACACAACACGATGTTCGATATACCTTGTATATCTCATGTATGTATCACAGAAAGGAGAATTTACGTCGGCGTCGAACGTGCTTGGGAATAATTCTAAATATTATTCGCTAGAAGAACTCGGGATAAAAGAGCCTTGTCAATATCGAGAGAATTTTCGAAACGATTGTAAATTATTCTACGGCAAATGTTCGATTCAATAAAGGTTATTCGTTTTTTCAAAGCTTAACTTTATCCCACTTTGATAGACGACAACACGATTTTGTCATTCTTAGAATATTACGTCGCATTGTTGTATAGCCGTATAACGCGTTATATAGTCGTTACACATTTCAAGATTTTCGGAGTAATCTCTCCTACATCGATGCGGAACTCGGAAGGTAAGATGGTATTTGATATAGTCATAAATCTCTGAGGGATCTTTTCATAGAGAAAGTAATTCGATATACGAACGTAAAATCGATATTCGTCTTATGGCGTTGATACGATGCAATTGCTCTTAATACAGTGAAGAAATAAGCCATCGTCGTGCTTTCATATCGAAGTTACAGATTGCGAAGGAGATTTTTTTTTTTTTTTTTTTTTTTTTTTTTTTTTTTATAGTGTAAATTGGGAGTAAGTAAAATAATATCCTTGGGTATATTAGTATGCCTTTACGAATGATTAAAGTTACCCCAAGGTTGATTAAGAAAAAAAGAAAAAAAAAACAAACAAACAAACAAAACAAGAAATCTACGCGTATTTCACTATGTTTCGTGTATCATTAAGTGTACACTTTTTACCTTTTATTCGTTATAAATAACGCTGACACCTCGCCAACCGAAAGAATCCTATAAGAAAAGAAGAAAACTTTGATTCACGTTGCGACCCTTTAGAAAATGACAGCTTGTATTTCCACACGGTACAAGGTTTCTCATCTCAACGTTCTTACATTTACTTTGTACGGTAGTTCCTTTTAAAGCACGTTTGAGAAGCATCGAATATTCCCTATGAATTTTTCAAAAATCATTCGTGTAATATCTCGTTCATCTTTAAGGTCTTAAAGAACAATCTATACGGTTTGAAAAATTATTAACGATTGTTCCTTATACTATTACGTTTCATTCTCAATCATTTCATCACATTTTACTATTTGATTGCGTTACTTTCGCAAAAAGAACTCCTTTCGAAAGAGCAATGGGTCTTCCAAGTTTAAATCGAAACTGAAGAATTTCATTTCTGTTGGAAGACATAGTACAGTTAATAATTTACGACGACGCGGAGCACTCGCCTGAAGATAGGCAATTCTCTGTACTTTATCGATAATGTCGCTCGCAAATGATACTTTGTCGATAACTTTTCAGGCTCCTTACGATAGGCAACGTGTTCGTAAGAACCAACAAGTTCGATAATGATTTTCCATAACTAATTATAAATCAATATAAATCTCATTCCTTATATATTTCAATTATTTCACGGAGAAACGTTATGGTTCGATTAAATAAATGAAATTAATTTATTTTAGGTTAAAATAAATAGGAGTATAGTACGTTCGCTTTGATGTAAGGAGGGTATTGAAATATCTCGGGCGTGGTACAAGAGAACATTCGAGTTTCCATGAAATCATTATTGCACGACATAGGTCTCTTGATTACGAACGACGATAGTCGTTAATAGGTCCCTTTGTTCCAATTTGATCTACGTTTAATTGCGATCTCTATGCGTACGTTTGCATTGAGAAGTTTTTCAGGTTCTCCATATATATATATATATATATATATATATATATATATATATATATATATAAGCATTAGACATTTAAGCAAACAGCATTGATTTATTTTCCCCTTAAATAAATTGCAATTTCCGTGAATTAAAACAATCGCGCATACTGAATTGGAAAGCAATAGCCTATAATAAAAGATAGAGAGATTATATATTTCGCGCTTAAATAATATGAAATAAATAATATGAATGGAATTAGAAGAAACCAAAACAAGAGGAATTAATATGTTAATTATTTAAATTTAATCAGATTTCGTTGTTGTCTAATACAATAGAGAAAAGAAAAACGTTTACAGTACTTTTTCTTTTTAAAACGAAAAAGAACGCGAACGATTTTCCTTGGCCATTTAACTCTCTCATTCTTTTTCATCCCGTCGATTTATCTGCGTATTTTATCAAGTCATCGTTTCGACCCTACTACGAAAGATTTCTCAACGATTTAAAGGAGATGAGACATTAAGTTAAGACAAAGAGAATAAAACCGATAGCCGAGTTTCTATTGTCGATGCCAACATTATATACTTATTAATCATGAAATTACCCCTCGTTCAAAAGAATATTTCTTTGTGGCTTTAAAATTTTCGGAAATAAAAACAAAAAAAAATGTATCAAACGATTAGCGGGTTATTGAAAAATCGCAAAAAGAAAAATAAGAGAATATTTCTAACTCGATGAATAGTATAAAGTCGTTCGCTATATTTTTTCTTTATTGCAGTCCGAAACAAAAGTATGAAGGATAACGAAAACTCCGGCTCGTCGTTCAATATTTCATAAATCCGACAATTCGTTTGACTCCTCGGGGATTTGAAAATCTGATGGGACAGATTAGTTAATAGATACGAATAAATCCGTGAATTTCAATAAAAATTCATTTGGACTCGAAAGGGCGTTGCTGATAGCCGTCATCATTTTGTTTGCGATTGGTTAAAAGCCATATTCAAAGAGGAAGAACTGTCTTAACGAAACATTTTGTATTTCTCATTTTGCAAGAAGAAAGCAGGAAGCACGTAGAATTAAGATATAATTCTATTCAATAAAATTCTCATTTCTTTTAACATATAATATATTACGTGCACGATTATTTGAAAATTTTCAGAAACTTTTTAATAACTTTGAAGAAAAAAGTTATCTCTAGGTAATAAAGTATCCGTTCTATTAAACATTCATTCTCAAAAAAAAAAAAAAAGAATAAATAAATAAATAAAAAACTTAAAAAGCTTACGCGCTTTAAGACAGGGTATCGAAAAATCGATACGGCTCCAGACCTTTAAAAATTGGCTTCTCTTTCAAGAGTATTTGTTAAAAAGTTATCATCGGTCGATAATCAAAACGTCGATAAAGTCGATCGGTCGATAATGAAGCGTCGTAACGAACTCGGTTTTACCATTCTTCGGATAATTTATCTTCGTCTATAAATATACTTTATCGACAGAGATCGATAAAATTGTTTAAGAATAATACTTTTTCGAAAGATTAATTTTTCTTTACCTTAAAAAAAAAAGTTGCAATTTTCTAAGGCCAAACTAGCGGTTCTCATTAATTTGTCTTCATTAATTTTCGAGTGACAAATACCACAAACATATCATTAAATTAATCTTAAGTGACTTATATTGAAATTATTTATATCTCAATGTTCTAAGCCTTATCTCAAGGTTCTTATTTTAGCATCGTTTTAATGAATTTTAAAGAGTATCTTTCTAGAACGTCCACTATTATTTTATTAAGATACTTATCATTACGGTAATATTATAATTGTGTAGCTCCGAGGAAAAGAAACAAGTTGTCATGAGAGAAAAAAAGAAAGAAAGAAAAAAAGAAAAAGAAAAAAAGAAAAAAAAAGAAACTTAATGCCGAATAAAATGGTGCGCGAGACGTAATGAAAGCGTGCTTAGAAATACGAAATCGCTGTATAGAAAAATATATCTATAAAGTTTATCGTCTCTCGCTGTAACAAAAATAACTACGTCCGCCGTGGTTTAAAATTTATTTGAACGCCCTCATAAAACTTTCTCTTTTTCTACGAGTAGAACTCACTAACGTTTTTCTTTGGGCGTCTTTTTTGTCCCTTTTTATATCCCCCTCGCTCTAACTTTTCGGTAACAAGCGACGAGAAAAAAAAATTCTTCGTCCTCCCAGTAGACAGATAAAGTAGAGATTTTTCTTATAAGACAATTTACTGTTTCTAACTACCACGTTATAATTTTCTCGCTTGTTATTACGTCGAACCAAGTTGATCGTAATAAAAAATTTGCCAGTGGACTTCAATGCAAGAGAGTTTGAAAGAACACTGACGCTTTCCAAAGCGTAGCCTACGTAAATACATATATCCATCTATACGGGCGTCCAATATGATGGAAATAAATAAAAGCCATCTAGTGATGACGCCGGAGTCGTGCCCCTCTCCGTTTCGTCGTATGTATACACATTGTTACGACATAAACGATGCAACGCAACGACCGACGATGACGAAGAGGAATAATAGGGGAGGAAAGAGAGAAAGATGGAACGAGGAAAGAGAAGGAGGAGGAGGAGGAGGAGGAGGAGGAGGAGGAGGTGAAAAAGGAGGAAAGCCTTTACGAAATCGTATCGGTCGCAACCCAACGCCGGCAAACGACAACGAGCCGCGGCCTGAGCTTCTCCTTTTCGAAAGAGAGAGTTCGTTCTTTCTTATATACGTCTATGCGCGACGCCTTTGTCTAACAGAGAGAGAGAGAGAGAAAGAGAGAGATAGAGAGAGAGAGGGAGTGAGAGGGAGCGGTGAGGGAGAGAGAAGAAGAAGAAGAAGAAGAAGAAGAAGAAGAGAGAGAGAGAGAGAGAGAGAGAGAGAAAGACAGAGAGAGTGTGTGGATTTGGTCGGTCTCGGACGTAGAAAAAGAACTTTTGGCAAACAGTGACGATCAAGCGAGTAGAGCAAACCGATTCACTTGCCAGTGATTCTCACGAAGTTTCCTGTGGATCAGACTTTGGATTGAATACGTTTCTTTCTTTCTTTCTTTCTTTCTTTTTTTTTTTTTTTTTTTATTTTCTTTTCTATTCCATATCTTATCAGAATTACCATCATACGAGACATAAGCTCGTAATAATAGACGAGAATTCGTTAACGAGGATCTTGGGTACACTCGAAAATTATTCCATTTTTTTCCTCCTCCCACCGATTCTGTCCCCTGAAATATTTTGTCTCTTTTTTCTTTTTTTTTTTTTTTTTTTTTTTTTTTTTCTACAAGGATTTGTATCTTTCGATGGTTTCGTGAAATATTCAACGGAGATCTTGTTTTAGAAATTAAACAGTGACAACGCATAGGAAAAGGAAGACGATGGGTTGCGATCGTGTTATAACGAGTAAGTGATCAATTATTTTTCCTTCTTTCTTTTTTCTTTTCTTTTTTTTTTCTTTTGCTTTTTATTCCTACCTTTTTATTTTTCATTATTCGTCGTATCTGTTTGAAATGTAAATGATTATTAATCATGAAACGTATACCGTCCGTACTGTCAAGTCGCACTTCAACCTCATTGTCACGTCTAACCGTATAATCATTATAGGTATACGGGAGTAAAGTATTATCGCGCGAGACACTTAAATAAAGAATACCCTACAATGTTCTAATATAACCGGGAATATATTTTATTGCACGTTTAACGTACAAACGTTGTGTTATATATTCCATATCTTTATTTTCGTGTGGCCTCAAAGTTAACATAGGAAACGAATCAACCACGAATTTTCCATTGGAGATTCTAGGATGGTTCATCGAACTCGTGTTCACAAGTGGAATTTTACAAAATATCTTGTTGAAAGAAATAATATTATATTATACGGAAGCGAGCCAGATGTACAGTACCGACAATCACGATGAATAATGGAGCGCGAGAGAGAGAGAGAGAGAGAGAGAGAGAGAGAGAGAGCATGAGGAGGAGAATGAAGAAAAAGAAGAAAAAGAGTAGAAAATAGAAGGCGTAGTTCTACGAGTTCGAGTTGCTCGAGCGTTAGATAAAGAGAGATTATCGCGATCTTTAATAGCTCGACCCGAATTAACAGGCATGTCTGACGTTAGACGACGGGGTCTCCACGCATTATTTTATACGCCGACACTTTGTTTTCAATACTCTGACGTCAATTTCTATTTCGGTTGTTTCCTTTTTATATTTCGTCGACAACGAATGAAAATGCAAATAGACGTTGGAAAATACGAGGGAGCCCAAGTTCTAGGTGAAGGCTGATCGTCTAGGTAGTTTAGCTTCAATCCGTTCTAATCTGAATCCCCGAAATGTGCGAATTGAAAAATGTTGCTTTTCTTTTCTTTTCTTTTCCTTTCGAACCTATTCCTTCTTCTCCTCGTCGTATCGTTTTAAGGCTTAATAAAATACCATCCCTCAAAGAGAACCATCAGTGAAAGAACATGGTTAATGATGAACCGTAACTAATTGTTAGAGGGGAAAAAAAAAAGGAAAGAATATTTCGTATCTTAACGACTTCAGTTTGATATGCAATTAAGTTCCAAAAGACGAGCCGCGTATATATTTCTAATAATTTCGAAATTCAATCGGAAACACAATAACTTATTTACAGTAGCGATAAAACATGTTTGTGCATCGTAAAAAAACTACCTATTTTGGTGGTCGTACGTAAACGAAAAAGAAAAAAGAAAGAACGGATAAATAAGAGGAAAGACGGAAACGAAGGAAAAGAGAGAAACAATACAACTTTGCATGTAGATAACGAGCTATTCGTTAAGTGAAAAGGGTGAAGCTTCGAATCATAGCTAAATTTAATATTGCACGCTCTTAACTGTATCATAGCACGACGGATATTATATACATATATACGTGTGTGTGTGTGCGTGCGTGCGTGCGTGTGTGCGTGCGTGTATGTGTGTGTAAGTAATATACATAGACATGTATATATAACAGATTCCCTTGCGTGAACTAATACGCGAAATGAGAACGAAATAGGCACGTTGATAAATTCGTTTAACGTTCATGGACATCCGGCATACCCTCTTCTCCTGCCCCTTCTCCTGTTATTCAATGTCTAATACACCGTTTCGTCATGACACTTAATAGACGTAATGCAGATAAAGAGGACTCTCGTATCGTGTTTCGTTGATCCAGCTACTTCTCCTCCTTCTCATCGCTCGTTAAACGAACATTACCGAAGGTAATCGATGAGATTCAAACAATGATCCTAATTGTATACTAGAGAAAATTTAATATCTTCTTCTAATCCTCCTCTAATCCTCATTTAATCCGTTACGTCGTAACGACGCAAATCCCGATCCGATAATGATCTCTCGCGATCGATGAATCCTCTAAATCGTATCCGTAAACAGAGAGAGAGAAAAAAAAAATTGCAGTATTACGTCGACAGTTTGCGTAATACCGATTTGATAACTATCGTCTACCTATCTTTCGAAAGAAAAAAAGATCTTCAATACGACGATTTAGTATTTTGACATAAACGAAGATCTTTAGAGTTTCTATTATAATATACATTTTTATAGAAACGTCTAAAGAAAGAGATCCTTTCTTCGTTCTCCATGATCAAGGATTAAAAAGTCATACACGACAATGATAGATACAAGAAAAATAATGTTTGCCTAAGACCTGTTAAAATTCATTTCTACTATTCGCGTTTCTAAATTCCACATCGAACGTTTCGATTCTCCGTTTTTTCGGTTTCGAAAGATCAGTTTCTCCGAAAAGAGAGAGAGAGAGAGAGAGAGAGAGAGAAGAGAGTTCAAAGTTCAACACGAAAAGATGAAAAGGTCACCAAATCGAGTTGCTTTCGTTCTCGTTTTACAGAGAAAAGTTCTATTTTCGTTTGCTCGTTCACGGCCACGAACGAAAATGAAAATGCAATTGCTAATGAACATATATATATATATATATATATATATATATATATATATACGCACGACGAGCGTAACGTGCATATACGCGTAAGCGCGATTAGGTTACGTAAAAATTGCTTAGAGACTTTGATCTATGCTAACGCGCGTTTGTCATCGACCATCGATGATTTCCCGTTTTCTCCCATCGTATTATCTGAAGGTATACGTAATCTCGAGGCAACCTGTTTTTCCAGAAAATGAATTGATCGAAATGATTTTCTCGCTTTGTCCCATTCTAGCTAAATAAATATCCCAACGTGTATATTTCATTGTATTTCGATATATAAATATTCAATTTTATTATTGATCGAACGAAACGTGCAAATTGATGCTTTCCTATGCCTACTTTTATTCAATTATAATTTGATATCAATAATATCTTATTAATAATTAAGAAATGCGAAACATTAATTTCGGTGGGTTATCGTTAGGTATAAATATTCGTTGAGCTTTAAGGGTCGCACGAGTTTCAAAGAATAAAGCGTCCGTCTCTCTCTCTCGAATTTCTAAACGGTTCCACATATGTATATATATCTAAACGGTCGACTATCACGTTTTAATCAGACAGCTATTAAATTAAATATTTAAACACGTGATAGATGGGTCGATAACATTAGAATAAGCGTCTTCGAAGAAATCCATAAAGGTGCCTTTATACGCACGAATTTGGTTACCCACAAATTCTTTGAATATTTATTATCTGTTAAAGTCGTTTACTTCCGAGAAATATTATTCTCCGATGATTAATGACAAACGATTAATTGTCGGATTTTCAGATCGACTAAGTTGCCTGCAGGTGTTAAACATTATGGTGATACTCGGTTTCATGTTGAACTATATGCTGCGTGTCAATTTGACGATCGCCATCGTATCGATGGTGATGCCGTCTACTAATAAGTATTTACATTCCAATAATTCCCATGAAATCATTCCAATCGATAATAGTAGTTTAACGATTGAGGCAGCTAAGACGACAATGCTAACTGGGAATGAACCGACAACGAACGAATCGGCAACACGATATGTACGTTATTTTCTCTATGAGATATTTTTTATTTTCCAAGAAAGAAATCTCGGAGTGGACGAAAAACAAAAAATAAAAACATCGATCCAACGATCGATCGATTCTTTTCGCAGGAGGAGTTGGAGCAAACCAGGTATCCGTGGAACGAATATGAGGTCAATCTGATCCTCGGAAGTTTCTATTGGGGTTACATCTGCACGGAAATACCTGGAGGTAGATTGGCTGAAATTGTTGGAACCAAAAGAGTATTTGGATATAGCATGTTGGTGTCTAGCGGTATCACTCTTCTCACGCCACTTTTCGCCAAATTCGGATACGTCGCAGTCGCTGTTCTTCGAATTGCTCTTGGTTTTATGCTGGTAGATAAATGTTAACAATGTTTTCTTTTTATGACAATGATTTATATATATATATATATATATATATATATATATATTTATCTTTAATCGTTCGATTTTATAATTAAGGGTGCCACGTGGCCTGCTATTCAACCGATGACTGCTCGATGGATTCCACCGACAGAACGTAGCAAATTCGTTTCCAATATGATGGGTAAATTTCATTTGATGTTTATATCTCAATGCTGAGAGAAGAATAAAAACAAAGGTAACGAACAACGGAACAATTCAATTTATTTCCCTGTAGCATCCTCATTGGGTGCGGCAATCACGTTGCCAATTTGCGGTTTTCTCATTGCCTCTCTCGGATGGGAATCTGTCTTCTACGTAACGGGAATAGTCGGATTGACGTGGAGCATAGCGTGGTTCTATTTCGTCTACGATTCACCCTCGCAACACCCACGCATCTCCGCCGAGGAACGAAACTACATCGAGGAATCCATAGGAACTACCTCATCCACCAAGGTATATAGAGAAAGAGAAAAAGAGATAGAGAAAAACAATAGGAAATAGATCTTTGCACGTTTAATCAAATCAACTCGGTCCATCCTGACAAAATTGAAAGAGCTTCCTTATCTTAATCGTGCCTGTTTACAAAGCGATCGATCGGTACGAGTAATTTTACGTTTAACCTCAGGCGTGACACACTTCCAAGTTCTTGTTCCTTATATTTCTTTATTCCTTTTTTATCTTTTTTTTTTTTTTTTTTTTTTTTCTTTTTTTTTTATCTACAACGGAATACTTGTCAATTTTCTTTTACATCTGCAACGGGATATGACCGATTCATTTCGATATTTTTTCTATTCCTTTCTTTTCTCTCTTTTTTTTTTTTTTTTTTTTTTTTTTTGTCCTTAAACGCGATAAGAAAGATTTGCATTTTTTATCACATTTATATTAAGACTTCACCTTGTACTATTAGCATTTTCCGGTACCATGGAAATCAATTTTCACTTCGCTTCCGGTATGGGCGATTCTGATAACGCACGGATGTAGTGTATTTGGATATTTCACGGTTGTTAACCAACTACCTACTTATATGAAATATATATTAAATTTTAACATCAAAGAGGTAAGTCAAAACTACAAATATGAACAAATTGAAACGTATTTCCGTACAATGAAGAATAATTTGTTATTTTTGACAGAACGGTATGTTATCTTCATTGCCTTATCTTGGAAAATACATTTTTGCTTTGACGACCTCAACGTTGGCCGATTATCTACTTCGTACGGACAAACTTTCGGTTACTGCTATTCGAAAAATTTTCACGACTTTCGGTTTGTATTCGATATTGACACTTTTTTTTGTTTCTTTCACACACACACACACACACACACACACACACACACACACGTATTGTAACTTTTGATAATATTGAGTAATATTGTTTCAGCGGTAATGAGTCCGGGATTACTTATGATAGTTCAAGCGTACCTTGGTCGTGATCCTACGATGTCCGTGGCAATTTTTACCGTAGCTTTGACGATAAACGGTGGAGTTACAGCGGGCTACCTTGGGAACGGCCTTGACATTGCACCTAACTTTTCCGGAACAATATTTGGTATCGCCAATACGATTAGTTCGTTTGGTGGCTTTTTGAGTAGCTTCATGGTTGGCTCGATTACCTATCAAAATCAAACGTATGAACGTTGGAGGATAATCTTTTGGATCCTCGCGGCTACTTACTGTACGGGCGCTTTAGCTTTCGCATTCCTTGGCACAGGAAAATTACAAAAGTGGAATTTTCCGGAGGTCAATGAATACAATAAAAAAATGAAAAATCTAGAAAACGACGTTGACGCAGAGAACAGAGAACCGTTGAACAATAAAACACTTTCGTAATGTCGTTACGGGTATCATAGAGAAATCACACATTTCCAACGGATCTCACATTATCGACTGACTTTTATCACGAGCAAACACGTCGCAGCTAATAGAGAAATAAACAAAAAAAAAAAAGAAACAAGAGAAACAAAAAAATACCCTTGTACATATACCCAGTATATTGTCTATCGTAGACAGCGAACGCGTTATGACATTCAACGAAACAAAACAAAGTTGAAAACGTTATTAAGTACCGTGTAATATCGTACGATACGCGTGAGAAAGTTATTTTATATGACGCACGTGACCATGTAAAAAATATGTACAAAAGTGACGACAAATATAAAAAGAGAATTTTTCAACATTCGAATATCATTCGCGATGTAATATTTATCCGATAGGAAAGAGAATGATTCTGTTGTTGTTGTTGTTGTTGTTGTTGTTGTAAACAAGAGATAGGATTCTATGAAAGGTTACGAGAGCGTCGATAAGGCCAATATCTGTTATCGTTCGTAAATACGTAGGTACGTTTGCGTCGGATGATTCCTTATCGACCGGTGGGAAAGATAATACGATAATAGTTTCTAAGAGCGAATGAGGCGTGGCGCTGGCGTTATCAAATTTAAACGTTCGATAATTTTAGCCATAACAAAACGAATGAAAGATAAGTAAACAATGAAGTTTCTTGATAGTACTTTTCGAACTATATTCGGATCTCTCTCTTTTTTTTTTTTTTTATTTTTTTTTTTTTTTTGTAATATATCGTCCCTTGTGCATCCTCGTTTCTCGTGTTCCTGGGGCGTAGCGGAGAAGGGCTGGGGTGGGGCGGGGATTCAGCGTCTATCCTTACGCGGTGGAACGAGTAGGGGGCGGAGAAGCGAGAGGAGGTAAGAACACGAAGAAGACGTGGCGCAAGTGCGTCGCGGTGTCCGGCGTAGGGGCGCCCTGCGTTGCGGTGGTGCTCGCCGTGACGCGTGGCGCTGCGGCGCTCCACCGATGTGCCAGGAGAATAGAAAACCGAGAAGGTAAACGGTGGGTGGCCGTAAACCGTCCGACCACTCCCCACTCCTCCTCCCTCCAACTCCTTCGCATGGCATCATCCACACACCGATAGCGCGTGTTCCCCCAGAGTCACGCGTGATTCTCCCACTCTGCTACCTTCCCCCACTCCACCCACTTTACCCACTCCACTCCACCCAACCCCCACTCCATCGCGTCGACCACGTCGCGCTATATCATATCCAGCAAAGAGTTACTCCCACTTCGTCGCGCGGGACGCGCGAATCTACTCCTTTCTTTATTGACGGCACTTAGACGTCCGTCGTAAACCGACATATCTATTTGATATAGTTCAGCCACCTTTAAAACGTTCGAAACGTTCTGGTAGAAATATCTTAAGAAAAATCTTCCAATACATCCGTTTCGTTCGTTCACGATCTATAAGAAATAATATTTTTTTTTTTACATCCAGCCTGTCTCTCTCTTTCTAACGTATAATTTATAATACGTATGTCTGTTTAATCGTCGTCATATTCTTTCTTAAAAATTATCGGGACTATCGTACGAAATATGTTCGTATTATTTATATTTATATTTCTTCCTCTTTATCTTTTCCTTTTCGACAGATCATTTATTTGGTGGATTTTATTTTAACGTCCAAATTACAATGACATAAGGGAATTATAAGAAAGAAAAAACATAAAGAAGGAAGTGAAAAATCTATCGTAGCACGGACGATAGCAGCGCGCTCCGTTGTAATTAGATTGCTACTATATTATAACATCCGCGTTTAATTATTTCATCGCGATCGAGAATCCACGAGCGTCTCGTAAAATATATGTCTTCTAAATGCGTAAATTTACATAGAGAGACACACCGAGAGAGAGAGAGAGAGAGAGAGAGAGAGAGATAGAGAGAAATACAATAAACTTCGTATGTGACACATGTCGCGTAATATCGTACAACCACGAACGATTCCACGAGTATGCATTAAAAAAATGTCCTCGAAGGAAACTAACGACAGAGTTATTCTACCTCGTTGGTGGGAAAAAAATTAAAAAAAAAAAAAAGAAAGAAAAAGACAAAAAAAAAAAAACAATAATAGAAAAAATGAAGAAAAGAGATGAGATACGCGGAAGAGACGGTGTGAGAGACGGAGAGAATCGATCGATCGATCCCGCATCCCTGTTAGATATAATCGTAGACGATAACACAGGAAGAATGCCCGTGGAATTCGTGGATTGCAGTACTGAATTCAGTTGCTATGTCGAGATTACACGGATATTAGGAAGTAGAAGGAGGAATAGTTGGCTCGAATTTGCCGCGCGGGACCGCCCGCTCGAAGAAACTTTCGTCCGGCTAACAGATACGCGAAGAAGGAACGTGTGCGTCTGTTACCTCTACTCTCTCTCTCTCTCTCTCTCTCTCTCTCTCACTCTATCGACTACCGACGCTTCGTCGCGTCTCATACTATCCTGTTACCTTGTGATTAACTAAGGTTTAATCAGCTTTACAAGCTAAACTTCTTTTGTCAACATGCACGTGCATGATAATCCGGATGCTATCTTTTCCAAGCTTGGCTACGAGGCTCGTCGATTGTCGGAAATGCTTCTCGTCGATACCACACGCACACGGTGTCCGTTCCCCAACTTCTCTCTCACTCTCTCGTCCCAAGAAACGTATATCATCGACAATGAATCGAGAAACATCCTGTTTCCCTGTCACTCCGATCAGACATTACCTTGGATCTCATGCGAAGATTTGACGCGTCACAACGAACCTCCTTATATTTCTCCTAACCCGATACACGAATTCACAGAATGTTAGACGCAGAGTCTCCTCTTTCGCGGATGGGACAATGATGACGAAGAGAGATAAAGAGCGAGGTAATGTCGAAAGAGACGTCTAACGTTATACTCTCTTCCGTTATCGATCTCTCTACTACATTCGTTCGTACGGATTATTTCTCGCGTTTCTTTTCCTTTCTGATAATATCCCGACGATCTGGAGTTATTTTCGTTGGTGCATTAAAAAAAAAAAATAAATAAATAAATAAATAAACAAACAAACAAATCAACGCAAAAGAAAGCGAAGGAAAAGAGAAGAAAGAAGCTACAAGAAGATAGAGAAAAGTCGTAGAAGAGAATACGTACTGCTTACGAGCTTTATTCGAGCAAGAAACGCGAGACGTAAATGGAAAACCATAAAGGTCGCGAGGTATGGAATGGACGTATAAAAAGAAAGCAAAAAAAAGAAAAAAAAAAGAAAAAGAAAAAAAAAAAAATAAAAAGAAAAGAAAAGAAGGAAAATTCGCAGAAGCTGAGGGTACAAACGACCTCCTTATTCGCGTTACTCCCTGATTCTTACGTTCGCGAATTGATCGCACAATGTTCGCGAACGCACGAACAAAACGCAAAACTTCTTACGGTACGCCATTTTCTCGGTATACCTGTCGCAAATCTTACGACGCGATAACGACTTGGCTCAATTTATTTCTCTCTCTTTCTTTCTTTCTTTCTTTTTTTTTTTCTTTTTCTTTTCTTTTTCATTTATAATGTCTTCTACGATCTTGAGAACATAAAGGTGCAAAACGTCGAGCGCGGAATAAGAATACAGACATTGTGCAACGAGTAAGGTGTAATTAACTCTGCGGGCGGTTGTCGCCATCGGGAAATTACTGCGTGTAATGACGGCTGGAGGTGAACGAGCATGAAAAAAAAAAAAAAAAAAAGGAAAAAAAGAAAAACGGACAAGTTTCGCTTTGAAACATGAATTCGATGGTGATTATCGTCTACGACTTACGAAGTAGGCTTTTACTGCATCGTACATAACTCGAATTCAAACGAATCGTGTTTTTAAATGGGAATGGAATGGGAAGAAAAGAATCGAGAAGAAAGGACGAGAGAGAATATGACGATGGACCACCAGCAAAAAATGTCGGAAACTAGAGTCGAAAAGAAGGAGGGGGAGAAGGAGGAGAAGAAGAAGAAGAAGAAGAAGAAGAAGAAGTCTCGACGGTTTATTAAAGGGTTCACCTAATAACGTGTTTGAGAGTAAAAGAAGAAGACACGCATCCATGTTCAAAGTATCCTCGAGTAAGAGAAAGGTGCTGATGGCGGAGGAGCGAAAAGAATGGTCGAAGAAAAATGTCGGAGGGTCTAACGCATCGAACAGCATATCTCGGCAGTAGTTTACTTATAGCAGCCGCCCCCGATTCATGGGAACATCCTTCGGGCAACGAACGAAACGTTCTTGCTTCCGAACGACGGGTCCTCATCTTCTCTTTCGTCGTCTTCTTCTTCTTCTTCTTCTTCTTCTTCTTCATCTTCATCTTCATCTTCATCTTCATCGTTTTCATCTTCATCGTTTTCTTCTTCTCCTTCCTCTTCTTCCTCTACTACTTCGTCGTTTTCTTCCTCTTCGATTTCGATTTCGAGACACGAGCATGTAAACGGAGCCTCTTTCTAGACGGTAATTTCCGGGGAATGCGCCGATAGCCCTTCTACGTTCGTGTCGAAAAACGGCGTACCTTTGTACCTCTTTTCTCTTTCTTCCTTTTTAACCATTTCTGTGATCGATGGAAGATGGTCCAGGAATAAACACGACCGCTACAATTATTTCCATCTTTTGTAGTGTACATCTAACGTCGACGTTAGATTCCTTTTGAAAATAATTAAATCACGATGGAATCGTAGAATGCTATGAACGTGCGTAAAGATAAATGAGAAAGGGAGAGAGAGAGAGAGAGAGAGAGAGAGAGAGAGTAGAAATAAAAAAAAAAAAAAACAATTCTTGTAGGTATTGGAGATGTAAATTCGTATAACGATTTTCGCGAGAAATTTCTTTAATATGTAGGAAGATCTGGTTCTCGTTAGTACTGCGAGAGAAGGGTGCATTGTCTTCCTTCGAGAGAAGAAAGGAGAAAAAGAAGAAAAGGAAAACGAGAAGCAGTGAAAGGGAGAATAGGTACGTAGGGCAGGTATGCGGGTGAGAAACACCCGGGGCGCATCCAGATCCGCCCACGTTTAAGTCGCACACCCGCGTTGCTGGCCAGCACTCTTGCATCAGGACTTGCCCCTTGGGCTTTTTTTCGGAAAGAGGGAAAAGGAGAAGGGGAGGGAGAGAATGAGTGAGTGAGTGAGAGAGAGAGAGAGAGAGAGAGAGAGAGAGAGTCGTGGTAAAGTCTCAGGACCCTAACAGCTCTTCCTTCCAGGTCTCCTCCACCTGCAGAGAGAAGCACAGCTCGTGCACGCGATCCACGACTCGAACACCCCCGCGGGCACACGCCGTCATCGCGCCAGCTTTCAGGAAGGAGGAAGATCCAAGAAGAAGAAGAAGAAGAAGAAGAAGAAGAAGAAGAAGAAGAAGAAGAAGAAGAGAAGAATATGTTCAAAGAATCCTTCCTACGATTTTTAACCAACACTTGTCCTGAAGATTTTTAATTGATATTTCCCAGTGAATTTGTTTATTAGTAAATATCGATCAATTATTAACTTTTACATTATATTTGTTCGTTCGTAAAGGCTAATTTGTTATTACGTTTTAATGATCGATCACGAGTATAGACAATTATGAAGTCATCCGATAAGACGATCGTAAAACTTGGTGAACTTGTCGAGTGTACGTAAAAGATGCACCTTTTGATATGCAACCCGACGTACAAGCGCGTAATCGGTTGGACTAACGCGGGGGTTGAGAGATTGCATTTTTTATTTCGATCTCTTATTTTTACTTCAAGGAATGGTAACTGTAATTGCGGAACACTTTTTTTGTTCGATTGTTGTTTTATGACGGTTAAATATATAGCTAGTGTTGCATATGTATGTAAAAGGAGAATCGGTAAAGAAATGGAAATGAATGGTATTAAGGTCGATTCGATTTGGTCGTGCATATCGATCCTTCGTGCATTATGTACGGGTGCAGTTGGATAGAGGAGGCGGAGATGAACTTGTAACGTACGTGGAGCGTGGGATCGCTGGGAGGTATACTCTCTTCATCTTCCTCATATTCTTCCTTTTCTACCTCGAGGTCGGACAATCGATGCACGATCGAGTATCGTAAGAAGGAAAAGATAGCAAAGAGACGAGTACAATAATGGCGGATTAGAATGCGAAGAGTAATAAACTTCACCGTGACGTGGCTAATTATACGGCTACTCTCTATAAGGTGTGTCATTCTAATAGATCCAGACGAGTAACGTTGATATAACGTAGACGATTAAACAATAATCATATAACAAATTTTTTTTTCAACGCGAATCCTTTGTTTCTTTCTTTTTTTAAATAATATCGTTTCACTTAAAAAATTAAATGTAATTACAGTAGGAAATGGTAATTATTCCAGAATCGGATAGAGAACGAATAGATAACGGAAAACACGGTTAGAAATCATCGAAGCATGCCAATGCGGAATTCCTCGAGCGACGCAACTCCTACGGTCGTTCGTTTATTTATTATACGATTGATCTTTAATTTCGAGACCACGGCCACGAGGAGTCTTCGTAATTCGGTGAGTTTCGTTCGAGCCACGAAACGAACTCCTTTACTTCGAGTCTTCGTAATGACGCGGGGATCTCAAAGTTTTGTTCTTCGATCATCTCTCCTCTTTAACGTTAATCGTTCAACGATTTTCAAAACTTACGACGAAGGACGATGATTGTATGAGATCATTATTAAAATCATGCGCGCGCACACGTCTCGATGACAGTGACGACAAGAGAGAGAGAGAGAGAGAGAGAGAGAGAGAGAATGGAATTGGAAAAATAAAAAGAAAAAAGAAAAAAGAAAAAGAAAAAAAAAATCTAATTCCCCGTATCTTCGACTTTTTCAACGCCTACTCGCATCGTACTAATAAAAAGAAAATGAGAGACTTTGCATAATAAGGTTCTGGCGCCGATACATTATTTTTACAGACTCGTAATCGTAGACAAATGGATATATACATACTTGTTACACTTGCCCGTGGTAAAAGTAAAACGATTATCATCGTCGAAGGTTACATCATCAGAATTATTCATACCTATACGATTGTATCGTTCATCGGGACAGGAATAACCGATGAATTTTCTCTTTACTATGATCGAGGAAGAAGTAAGGAAGCAAAGGAAAGGAGGAACGGTACGATCGATTTATATCGATTAAGACATCGAGGCGTAACCGATTCGGTCGGGCCGTAAAGTCGTTTCATAAAAGGTCGAAATAACCGAGCCGGAAATCGCGCGTAAGCTCGAGCATCGGGCCCGATAGCAAGACGATACGCGATTCTTATTAATTAAGACGGTCTGTTCGCGCGCCAGGTGTATTTGCTTCACCTGCGGCCAACAGCGGCAGCAGCCTTTGCTCGTTGTAATCCATATAACACACACACACACACACAGAAAGAGAGAGAGAGAGAGAGAGAGAGAGGAGTTGGGTCAACTTGATTCGAGCAACGTGCTATGCGGTGTGGTACGTCTGTCGCGTTACTACCGTTGGCCTCGCGTGTATAGGGGTCGCCCACATGACATCTGACCCACATCCGGCCGACGTTCACGAAAGCAATATCGTTCGGCCATTAAAACGAAATAGTTCGGTTCGCGTCTGTTACAGGAAGGATTTACGGCTAATCGAGGGATACTCGATTGCTCCAACCGCTACCGATTTTTGTTATTATCGTTCGTTCGTCGTGTCACGCGTGCTCGTAATGTCACGGCCGAGATTTCCAACGAGAGACGTCTCGCCCTGACTTTATTTCCCAATTTCGTTATATTTCATTACACGATCCGAGAAAAAGAAGGTTCTTAAAAGGACGTTATGTTTATTCGTTATCGGTAGTAGCGAAACGTGCTCGCACGTTTGCCGTTTCTTCCGCAAACGATTACAACGTGTTTATCAATGAAAGATCTCTCTCTCTCTCTCTCTCTTCCTCGAAAGATTTACCCGTATCGCGAAGGATAAACGCATCGCTTGAATTATGAGTTGCTTTTTACGTTAACAAGAACGTCAGGTGTAAAACGGAAATAACACGGTGTAGCCGATGAATCGTAAACCGGCCCGTATAACGTTTTGCTCGAACATTAAATAACGGCCAGGCGTTTCTGATAGAAATAACGATACTAAAAATAGAAAGTAAGATTGCGAATGTAAATAATATGAAAATCTAATACCTTTCGATAGAGAAAATCTTTCGATAAATATGGCATTCAAATATATTCCCTTTTCCCGTTTCCCGTTCTCTTCCTATTCGTAGGATAGGAAACGTGTAAAAATAATAGTTTCGTTTAAACATCCAATAAAATTTCTCCGTTGAAAATTCCTTTCTATATAGGAAGAACAAACGAGAAACAGGAAAATGATATCCCTAAAGAGAATGCAAGTGAGTTTACGTATACATCGTTCCATCGAATGCAACGCGGATGCGGACGAAACGATTCAAACACCTTTTCCTTCCGCGTAAACGATAGCCGCGAGTCTCCTTGAAATTAAAAGCAACACCTGTAGGTACGTAGCTGCTCGGTAGGCCGCGATGTGGTGTAACGCAATAATGGCAAATAAGCCGACGGTATTCGAACACCGACGTTCGATAACGACCAGAAATTCCCGATTATTAACGGTACAGGTGTTTACACGAGGAACCGGCGATCGCATCGCTCGCTTCAAGATCGGATAACCGAGCATTGCGCAAGGGAATACCCTGCTTTCTGTTTTTTCTTTTCTCTATCTATCTATCTATCTATCTCTCTTTCTCTTTCCTTTTTTATTTCCACTCTTCCAAAGGCGCGCGTTCGGTGAACGTTTTATTCCTTTCGTTCGATCCAATGCAATGATTATGAGAGAAGCTAGAAAGACAAATCTCGAATTCATTACGTATTCCAAATTTTGAATAACCTTGATTCTTAACGATCACGAAAAATAACTCTTAGGTACGAGATAAATATATGGTATGACCAAGTTGGTATTCTTTAGAAATTATGTGTGTGTGTGTGTGTGTGTGTGTGTGTGTGTGTGTGTGTGTGTGTGTGTGTGTATGCGTGTACTCGTGCGGATTAGATCGCGATGCTCGCTTTCGTGCGAATACATTTGTTGATTTCGAAAGAGAAAATAATTTGAAGAACCGTGGGATTCGAGAAACGAATAAACGACGTCTTCCTTCTATTGTTACTCCCTTTTTCGTCTCGATTATCTACCATAATGATATATATATATATATACACACACACACATGTACGGTAGGATTTCAAAGAGAAATGTTTGGCATATTATACATACCTAACCAACACGTATCGACTGCGTGTTGCGTAAAGATCGTTAAGAAATAAATCACGCTTGTTTCGTGGTTTTACTCGGAATTCATAGAATTGCCGAGCTATTCGCTAATATCCGTCCTTGGTCATCTTCGAAAATGTTGAAAGAACGGTTAACACGAATGGACGACGAAAAGAGCATATCGTCGTTCTTACGAGAAAACCAATATACGAAAAGAAAAAACAAAAAGAAAGAGAGAAAAAATACAACGACTACGATTAAGGCGACGATTCGACAAGCAAAATCGATTAACACAATTCTCGTTAATTAACGAACTCTCTTGCGCGACAATTCGCAAGGAGAGTCGCAGGTGCGAGTTTGAATCAAGGTGAAAGCCGTGGATATCGATTCGGCACAACGAAAATTGCCGAGACGAGAAGTATTCGGGCATGCAGCACGTAAATGCAAATTCCTTCTTTTTTCCTCCTCGATCTTTTCACCCTAATTTCCTGGCGCGATGGCATCTGACGACGACGACAACGACGACGACGAATATTACTACTACCACTACTACTATTATTATTACGAGTTTGTGTGCACACGAAGCGCAACTTTGCTCGCGTGCTCGCTCAGCTTCCGGTTCCGGCGCGTGCTACTATACACACATACCAAACCACAAAGCTCAACATATACGTACGTCATAATATCCTGTAATACCCGAGCACAAACACACACACACATACAGAGAGAGAGAGAGAGAGAGAGAGAGAGAAGCAGGGTGGCAAGAGCTCCTTCACCTTCGTAGTAGCTTTGCACCTGACGCGACGAGGAACTCAACGATGCCGAGGGGTTGCCGGTGAAATTTCAAGGGCCGCCCCTTCCTCGTAGATCATCAGATAAAGATGTTAATGATCGCGAATTGAGACGAGGAGTCAGGGACGTATCGACAAATGACCCGCTGAAAATAATTACCTTTGGCCGAAGCCCGGCAACGTCTTTGTTTCGTGATCGAGTCTTGCCTCTTTTGTGTCCGCCACGAAATAATTCTTTTAATTCGTACCTGCCAGCTGCGATCGCGCCAATCATTTTTCTTTTATTATTTTTATTTTTTTTTATTTTTTTTTTTCTTTTTTCCCCTCGTAAACTACCGGTATATCACGGGGCAAAAGGAAAACGATTCTTCGGAAAGGGTCAGAGATAGAGACTCGAAAATAAAATCGATCGATTAGTTATTATACGTTCGAAGCGATGCGAATTACGGACTGGCGATAACACGATGTGGAAAATGTTACGTAAATGCTCAACGTCAGGCTGTATACCAAGCGCGACAGCATAATGCTCGATAAACGAGCCACATGGCGGCCTTATGGACTATGTATTATAAGTCCTTTATTTTTCGGTGTATCAGCTGCTGACAGAATCGTCCGTCCTTCTTTATCTCCATCTCTCTCTCTCTCTCTCTCTCTCTCTCTCTCTCTTTCTATTTTACGATTATTCACTCTCGAAATTGAATCAACGCTGGAATGATACGACAGAAATTAGAAAGGAACAATTATGTAGCGCTAAAGGTAGGATAAATCAATCTCTCGATGGTAATTCGAAAGATTCGGATTCGAAGACGAAACTCAATGTAATAAGAGGAAGGAAGCGAACGATTTCTGACACTGGGCGGAATATTATCAGCGAGCAAATCGAGAACGAGGCGTCGTAAATGCTGGCAATTAGTGGCGGCAGGTGGTGCTTCGAGCCAAAATGATTCTCCTAAACACCGGAAACATCCGTCGCTCGTGAACGTGATTCGGATTTTAGCAGGCTGCACCGAAGAATCAAGTCAGAGAGAAAGAAAGAGAGAGAGAGAGAGAGAGAGAGAGAGAGAATAAGTATATCTCTCAATCGTCACACAGGAGTTACGAAGGAGTAATATTTCACGGACTAATTGCGAGAGAAATTGCTGAGCTTTCTCATAAAGGTCACTAACGAGTCGTAGAACGATTACTCTTCGAGTCTCGCATAATCGTAGTCCTTTCTAGATTTCGACATTTTCTTCTAATCAATTTTCTTATTACCCTGGCCTCTTTATCGACGTTAATCTCCCAATGTCCGATCTGTACGATTTCATGTAGAAATTATTTTGGTCTTTCTCTCTCTTTTCTTTCTTTCTTTTTGTTTTTTTTCTTTTTTTTTTTTTTTCGTTTTCTTTTTCCTTCACTTCAGAATGGAAACTACGGCTATTTATAACGTAAATTCCTCCACGTGACCATAGATCATTGTGCTCGATTCAATCGTGAAAATTAAGTACGTCCATAATGGAAAGCAACATCAAGCCGTACGTACGTGTATTCGTCGAGCTCTTTTTGAAAACTACGAGAACACCTGACCCTCATGCGAGTAGTACCTTTGCCACTTGCTGATAGCCCACTAAGCCAAACGCGCCTCGTACAAATCACCTGCTCCATTGCATCGTGTGATTTCAAGCTCTTTTCTTCCTTTTCTCTCTTGCTCTCTCTCTTTTTTTTTTATTTCTCTTTCGCATCGCGGACTCGAAACAAGGAGCACTCGGTAGTCAGTCGTTCTCGAAAGAGAAACGTATGTACATACGTACGCGCATATTCGTATGATTCTTTTTTTTCATTCTATACCTCCCCCCTCCCCCCTCTCTATCTCTCTCTCTCTTTCTTACTCGATATAGTTCGAGAGAAGAAAATAAAAGGAAGAAGAAAAAGAGGAAGGAGGAAGAAAGAGGTCTGGCTTGAGGAAGAGCGGGGGAGGACGAGAAGGAGGTTTCTGGCGAACGAACGCAAAAGGAAGGTTTCGATTCGCTGCCTGGCTGGCGCCATATGGCACCTAACGGAGCTTACGAATCACCCGTCGAGCGGCATTACGCAAACGAATTATCGCGGTCACGACAATTTCTCTCTCTCTCTCTCTCTCTCTCTCTCTTTCACCTACTTTCAAACTACCTTTTTCGATTCCAAATCATACAAACTTAACACGATCTAATACAATTCTAATAATTGTTGTACTCCTATCGTGAATTCAGTTGTCATGAATTCGAAATATTAAATATGATGAAATCGTGGTTGATCACCGCGCAATTTTGTTTTTTTTTTTTTTCGCTTGTTCGCCAATACGAATTTAATCCAGGTCTCATATTTTTGTCAATGTATTTAATATATTCCGAGACACGTTACCGATGTATCTTCGTTCTTTAAATAAAGAGACCTACGACATCTGATTTCCGTTGACCTCGATAATCATATTAAAAATTCCAAACTATTGTTCTACAATATTTGCATATTAGATAACCTCGCATTATCGTAATGTACCTTCGTTTATACGAGACTAACTTGACTTTTGGTACTAACTAATACTTACGATCGACATATTGATCGGTGACCTGTTAAAATCGTCGTATGGATCGTAATCCAAATAAAATTAATGGAGATTTGTAAAAAAAAAAAAAACATAAAAGTCGTTTTTGGCTTGAATTGTTCGCGATGGGTTAGACGCATGCCTATACGTGTATAAATCGCTAACACGTTGGTAGAATTTACCTGCCCGCATTGCGGGCTCGTTAAGTGTTAATATTAAAGTTTTTAGTGCGTCCTATACCGTCCCACATCTTCATCTCTCTCTCTCTCTCTCTCTCTCTCTCTCTCTCTCTCTCTCTCTCTCTCTCTCGCTATTTTACACAGTGGCTCACTCCTTCCTCATATAAGCGAAATAAAAGCAAAACGGTAAATAGGAAGAAAAAGAAGGAGGCGAGCCCGAGCGTAACGTGAATCATGAAACCGCATACACAAGCAGACGTTGGGTGCACGCGCGAAAAAGCGAGAGAACGAGAGAACGGGATGGAAAGTAAGAGAGAGAGAGAGAGAGAGAGAGAGAGAGAGAGAGAGAGTTTCGCGTGTACACAAGACTGGCGCCGACAGTCTCCGTTCGTAATATATTGCGACGTGCACGTATGTACGTTGGCGTGGTACTACTTTGGTGGAGAGCAACTAGATCCGTATAGGTACATATATCTATATCTCGCGTGTTCCAGCGTGTGCGTGTGCATGCCTCTGTGTTCGCGCGATAATCGATGATCTCCTCGAGTAGCACGACGGTAAGTCACTTCTGGCGAAAGGAGTCGAGAGACAGAAACGAAGAGAGAGAAGGAGAGAAAGAGAAAGACAGAGAGAGAGAGAGAGAGAGAGAGAGAGAGAGAGAGAGTGCAACGATATGTTTCTCTCTTTTTCTCTTTTACACCCACATATTTCTCTCTTTCTCTTTCTCACGTCCCATTCGATGTTTTTCTCGATACGTTTGTAGTGCTTCGAGTCGTGGAATCGAGGTCGATCGTCTCCCCATCCATAAACGTTCATTCATAATCATCAGGTGGTTAATGATGTCATTAATGATTCATGCGAAAGAAGTAATTAGGCGCCACGCGGAGAGCCGTGGGCGTAACGAACAACTCGATCGAGTGCCCCTAATGGTCGTTCTGCCTTCTCTTCTGAATTCCCTTTCGCTTCGTTCCAGTCATCTTCTTCTTTTTCTTTCGCTGTTGCTGCTGCTTCTTCTTCTTCTTCTTCTTCTTCTTCATCTTCGTCTTCTTTTACTTCTTCTACTTCTTCTTCTTCTTCTTCTTTCGTCCCTGCATATTTCTGAGTCGATATCGAACGTGCGTCCGTTAAAGACAGGAACGATACGATACACGTCGAATATAACAAAAAGTTGAACTCTTGTGGGAAAATGTACGCAGACGGATCGGTAATCGGTATATCTTTGGATATAAGTGTTAAAAAAAAAAAAAGAGAAAAGATAAAAGAAAAGAAAAGAAAAAGAAGAAAATAAAGACGAAGAAACTTTTCTTCTCCGAGTTATTTAACTTTAATCGCCCGTCATATTTCTTACGTCAACGTTAAAGATTAAATAGGAAGGAAGAGAAGTGAGGTTAAACGAACGTTCGACCTCCTTTCTTTCGATCGGCTATCAGCGAGCTCCCCTTTAAGTTGTTCCTCGAAACTTTTGCCTGGATCCGATTGTATATATTCGGTCAACGAGACGGTGGCCGGTTTGCTCTTACTGAAAAAAAGTGTCTCGAATCGCGTCGAACTCGTTGGCCGAGTTCTTGAGAAGCTTCGCGATCCTCGGAACTTAAAAGGGTTCCTCGCGCCTCACCAAATTTGGACATTTTTCCTACTTCGATTGACATCATTGACTAGGCTAACGTTGCCGGTACGAAAAATTTCAATGAATGGCGAATAGTAATACGCCGGCGCAATAACGATCCCAATTAGCGACTTATTAAAATGGATCGTGAAATCAGTTTAGCGAATCACCAACGGCATCCCTTTGAAACCGAAACGAAATAGAGGATACGTTAATGCAAGATTCGAGTTGATACGATATTGTCATGATTATTCGATGCGATACGAAGACTAAATATATTTTCAATGAAGAAATCGTCAACGGATCGATCATGACGATTGGATATTATTTTCCTATGGGAGGAGACTAATCATAAACGAGTAAGGAGGAAGGCTTTTGCGTTGTAAATGAAGCCACGACAGCAACAGTAGCAACATCAACAAGAGCAAGAGCACTTGACTACCCTGAGTCGATTGCTCGACGACGATGCTCAAGCCGTCCGCGCGAGTTTGGCCGAGAGCCGCATTCCGGAGTTGCGGCTCGGCTCACCGTTCGTCTCTCTCTCTCTCTCTCTCTCTCTCCGATCGCCATTGGCGCCATACACGCATTTCTCCGCGTCGCCCTTTCAAAGACATGACTCGCGACTCGTACGCCGCACCCGCGCTAAGAGACGACACACAAGCCTCTTTCTTTCCTTCTTTCTTTCCTTTTTTTCTTTTTCTTTTTCTTCGACCATTCTACTAGACATTACGTATTCTCCCATTCTACTCTAGTCTCTGATTTACGTTTACACGCTCATCCCGTTAAAGTGGATCTCTCGTTCCTTTAATTAATCATCTTCGGACCGACCCTTTCTTTCCGTTCCACGAAATACGTCGGACACGATGCATCTGGCTACGTTGAGTAATTCTTAAGTAAACTGGAACCAAGAGAAAATGGTAGGAGACGCAAAGTGGCCGTCTTTCATAGATGAACGAATGATCGGAGCGACTGCTGTTACTCTAACTACTGCCAAAACGAAACGCAAGTCGAAATAAGCTAAATGGCGGGGCTAAGGCCCGGGAGGCGTCGTGCCAAATTCGATATTTTTCGAAACACGAGCAAGCAAGCAAGCAACCCGTTGTCTCCCGGTGACAGTCGTCGAATTCCAACGAGACGATGAGAATTTCGAAGGCACGCGGCGTTCTCGTATAAACGTCAGCGATCCTCGAATAAAGTTCGCGCGGTTGATAGCTGACTCATCGAACGTACCTCCGTTCTTACCGAATATCTAAAACGTCGTTATTAGCGAAAGTATCATGACAAGATCGTTTCGTTAAAAAAAAAAAAAAAAAAAAAAAAACATTCCGATTTTCACTTTTGGTTCTTCTCAATTCTTCTCTCTCACTTAAAGATTTTGTATAATTTGTATTTATAAATATTTAACGATATATAATTAATAAAAAAGATATATATATATCTTTTTTACACGCCATTTTTTTATACGCCAACATGGCGTATGTTAAATTTCATAAAATTTACAAAAGAACGCAAAAACAATTCATGGCTCATTGTAGTAATTAAGGTAGCATCTGGTGTAACATACGCTCTTCTCTCACTTTTATGAATAAATGATAATCCAATAATGAGAAAGTAATTTATTAACCGCAACACACAAAATTGTGTATAAAAGATTTTTATTTTCATCAAAAGAATTTTCATTCGTTATTGGATTATTATTCATTTTTCAAAGTAGAAAAAGGGCTAATATTATACCACCTGCTTCCTTAATTCCTACAATGAGCACTAAATTGTTTTTTACGTCTCCCTGTAAATTTTATCAAATTTAACATCAAGCTCTTCTTTTACATACTCATTCGTTTATTATTACGGTACGGTAGTAGGTGGATGGAATAGTAAATGGAAATGACGAAAAAAAAAAAAAGATTTTGATCTATAGCACATATTCAAACACAATTTACTTATATAAATATCAAAAAAATGAATTAGCCTATTGACCTATATAATTTCTTGAAAAATATCTGTTTTCAATATCAACGTGAACGACACAAAAACTTCTCTCTTCCTTGTTTCCACACAGACGGTTCACAAGATCACACGAATGTCTGGTATCGAGCTCGGCGACGATTGCTTTTACTTATTCTATATGCAGAGACTACTGACCTATATCAATCGATTGACACCGACCTATATCATTTCTTGAAGAATACCTGTTTTCAGTACCAGGATGGGCGTCAAATTGCACGCGAATGCAAACAAGTTCGTGAACGGAAGACGTTCATTAATATTACTCTACGGAATAAATAGAGAGGGATAAAGTCATTGAGACGGCAAAAGAATCGACAACATTCTTCTTGTCGGATGTTTATTTTGTGATTTAATTAAGTTATATATATAGTTGAGTTATGCATATAGTTATATATATATTATATTTATATTGGTATATATATGTATATATATATATATTTGTGTGTGTGTGTATTATAATATAATATAAATATATATATATATATATATATGCAAATAAAATGATAAAATGTAATCGGCGAGTTAAACACGATGAAATTATTTATCTATATCGAAACGCTGATACGTTTATGATATATCTAACAAAATCGATGGGAAGGGAGCTTTAATCGATAATCACCATAAGGCATTTCTCCGATCAAGTTCCGATGCACGATCTTCAAACCAAATCGTGAGCCGCGTCGACCGATCGTCTATCCTCGCGATGCTGGTCGGCCGACAAACGCAGGAGACGCATGCATGCGATGCATAATAACGTGGAACACGCCGCGAACCGATGGTTACATCGGTCTCGAACAATGTAAAGCTCGAAATCCGATCTAACTCGTATCTCCATTGCAATCGTAGAGACGGATCGACGAGCTCGTGCGATCGACATCTCGTTTTAATCACGAAATCCGACACACAAACCTTCTCTCTCTCTCTCTCTCTCTCTCTCATTTTCATGATTCCACGAAACGTCAACATTTCAAATGTAAATTGATCCTCCCTTCTATCAATACCAAAGATCGAATTCGATGCAAATGATGTTTTAATGAGTTGATAAGAAGAAGACGAAGTAGCCTTTAGCTCGCGAAATCTTGTTTCTCGGACGGATAAAAAGAAAACAAAAAAAAGAAGAAGAAGAAAAAGAAAAAGAAAAAGAAAAAGAAAAAGAAAAAGAAAAGCATAGAAAGGGAAGGAAAGGGTATTAAGGAGAAAGGAAGATAGACGAATTATCATGGAATATTATCGTGCCGTTCCACTCGAGATTAAAGGCCTGAAATAAAACGGGCGAGGCGCGAAATGACAAGAGGTGCCAGTTAACGAGGTGCCACGGAACTTTACGATGAGACAACCCTCTCTCTCTCTCTCTCTCTCTCCTCCAATTCGTTTTGGTATCTCTAGATTCTGCTGGACCATACAAACATGTTCCGTAGCAGAATATTTCCGGTGATTCGTTTGCGAACAGTGCGTGTTTCACAAACACTTTACTATCCACCTTTTCCCTTCGCTTATTCCTAGATAGATACGAACGAAGAGTGAAAAAGAGAGAAAAATAGTGAGAGAGAGAGAGAGAGAGAGAGAGAGAGAGAGAGAGAGAGAGAGAGAGAGAGAGAGAGGTCGATGCGTCGTCGACGGCGATCCAAATAACTCGAATGAGCGGCCGGTATGGCGCCAGCCGGTAACTTTATATCGTAGCCCACGGCTAACTACGGCACTGCTTAACCCAAGATAGAGAGAGATAGATAGACAGATAGAGAGAGAGAGAGAGAGAGAGAGAGGGAGACACACACAAACGGCATGGCCGGTTACGAGTGAACGAGAGTGGAGACCACCGATGTATTTATACGACACGCTAGGGGAGTACATCTGTTTCCATCCGGGCACGTGTCTACGGAATTAGAACGTTTCGGATGGAGAGACTGAAAAAGTGACGAGACGCGGCAAAGCGAGGAGGTGCAGAGATATCCAGCCTGAAATGGGCTCTTCGTTCGGCTTCGAGTTTGCTACGATACGAGGAATCAAACGATCTTTTAACGCGTTCATCGAATTTCATGATTACCACCCCCCTTCCATCGACTCGCCTCCTCCATGCCACGTGTATATTCCCCTTTTTCCGTTCTTTCTTTCTTTCTTTCATTCTTTCATTCTTAGCGAAAGATCGAACGTGAACTTTCTCGAAATGTTTATGTCCCGTGATAAGTCAATAAGTCATACGTGTAAAATTATACAAGTTGATATTATCACGATGTTTAGATGCGTTTTGTTTGATATAACAAAAAGTGCGATAATCAACGTTCGTCCTGTTTTATCAACTCCTCCGTCTTATTTACTCGCTTGATTTTATTTATTTAATTATTGTTATTATTACAATTATTATTATTATTATTATTATTATTATTATTATTATTATTAATGTCTACCGATCCTGTAAAATAACGAGTGGCGTTTTGGAAACGTTGAACCGTCGAATCGAGGATCGTTCGCAATAGACGAATCGACATATTATCGATCAAAATAAATCAAGCGATTTAACGAAGGTCTAATGAGAGAAAAGACGTAAGAGGTCAGTCGTGTGTTTGCACGGTCAAAATAAAATACGATATAATACGAAACTCTATGGCAGAGTTATAGGTACACGAGCGTGATACAAAGATTCCGTTGTTACGAGGCCCGCGGAGAATGTTCCAAGAAACTTTCGAAATTATGGAAATGGCGGGAAAAAAAGGGGGGAGGGCGTATATCGGTAGGGTCTTCGTTCGCGCCTGAAGGCGTGCGTGCGAGTTGCCTCGGTATATGCTCTTCTTCCTCGTTCCTCTTCACGTCTTGAACCACTCTCTCTCTCTCTCTCTCTCTCTCTCTCTCGATTCGTCGTTGACTTTTCTCCTTCCATCTCTTCTCTCTCCCTTCTCATTCCTCTTCTCTTTTGTATAGATCTCCGGTAGCACCAAGGTAAAATGAACGATCCACATCACCTTACCGTAATTGTCATTATTAATCGTTATTATCGTCGAATACCTTCGATATCATAAAAATTCTCCTTCGTCCGATAATGTTCGGAACAAACGACGATGTAAAATCTCGTCGATTGAATTGTTCTTTTGTATAGGGGAAACGAAAAAGAAAAAAAAAATAGAAAGAAAAGAAAAAGAACAAGAGAATCACTTTGCAGAACCACCGATTTGTAAATACGTAACTATTACTTATTTATTTACTCATTTTCGTCGAGATGGAACATCATAAAGTTTGATTAAAATTTGACTCGACGAGAGAAGGAACGACGAAAGGAGGGTGGTCTTTGCTCGCCCGGATAAGAATTCTCGATCCGTAAATCGTTCGAGAATACGACGGGGACGAGGAGGAGAAGGGAGGAGTAGAAAGGACGAGAAGAAAGTTCTTCTCAACGTGACAGAGAGCGTAACTCGCGACACGGCCCTGGCACGTCGTTCGGGGTGATAGGGATGCCAGCTGGACGTCGGCGCCGCGGCGTCGTTTTCGCCGTCCTTGTTTTCCGACGACGCGTCCCGACGCTCTCTATTTCTCTCTCTCTCTCTCTCTCTCTCTCTCTCTCTCTCTCTCTCTTAGCCAGACAAATACGTGCAGGTGTTCCGCGGGTGGAACTGAAATGGACCGAGTTTCGCTATGTGGATGTATATATAGAGCGCCGAGTACCGAGTGCCGACGATCGCTTCGAACTTAACTATCTACTCAAAATAATCCACTCGGTGAGTCCAATTTAAAACTGTTATCGTTATAGACTAGCTAGAAGTTTCTTCTACCAATTGTTAATGGCCATTCTCGTCGCGTCATCGCTTCATAACGTATCGTGACGTTTTATTTATCAAGCGGAACGTTTCAAAACGTTATCGATTTTATCAGGAATCATAAATCGATTACACATTCATACACACACACACACACACACACATATATGGATATAGATATATATATAAGTATTAAATGATGAATCAATCGTTCAACGTCATCCTAATTAATTAAATGAGTCACGAATTCGTCCGATTGCATGGCACGCTATAAATTTAACGATCTGATCTCGTTGGATCTCGTTGGCGAACGAAAGTGTATTTTACGTACGTACGTACGTGCGTATCTACGTATCGTACGTAGGTACGTGAGTACACCGAAAGTAGCTTTGAAAGAAGAGAACTTAGAGCGAGAGAGAGAGAGAGAGAGAGAGAGAGATAAAGTGGGAAGGGTCGAAAAGAAAAGAATGCGCGACCTGTTCGCAGGAATTTGCTCGCTGTCGCATCGCGAACGAGAGAATCCGCGTTGTGGAAGAGAGTTAAGTTTAGCGAGCGAGAACACCGGCTGACTCAACTTCGAAAGGAGTGTCGACGAGAGGAGACGGGAGGAGAAGGTAAAAATGCGAGTCGGCACAAAGAGAGAGAGAGAGAGAGAGAGAGAGAGAGAGAGAGTGGAAAGGGGGTTGGACTCCGCTCGTTCAAACCGACTCGAACGAGCTTGGAAATTAAGTATTCCGCGAGTGGACTCACCGAAACGACCGTGTCCGCATTCGGAAGATGATCTCGGATCTGTCCTCGTGCAACTCGATTACTTTTCCCGAGCATGGAACACTACCAAAGTACTACGTATTTTCTCAACGAGTAGTACTTAGTTTTCTATAGGGAATCAAATAAATCTCTTAAAAAGTTGAATCCCGAATTTTCCGCTATTCCCTTTACGATTCTTAGTTGGCCGAGTGTATCTGCAACGGAAACAAAACCCTCTCTCTCTCTCTCTCTCTCTCTCTATATATATATATATATATATATATATATATATACGCTAGATTCGTACGGGTCCAGTAAAATCAGCGTGGGCGAGCGGAATGGTCTTCTACAAAAGGAATATGCACGTGTGCGAATGCGTTTGGAGATGTATGCGTGGCGCCAGAT
>OU964961.1:8093156-8113156 GCA_918808275.2 Dolichovespula sylvestris
TAATCTATATTCGAACGAACGGTTTTGTTTCGTTTTTCGCTTTTTTTTTTTCTTTTCTTTAAATTTTTTTTTCTTTTTTCTCGATAACAATCAGCGATACGATGATCAATATTTACGTTCGGAGAGAGTTTTTTTTTTTTTTTTATCCGTGAAGAAATGTCGACGCGACAATTACCGACCTTCGAACGAAAGGGCGAGTAATCCATCGTCCTTTGAATTAGAGTTTAAATTCGGCCAGAACTCCCAAGTCCAATTGAATGAGAAGCAAGGAGAACGGTTGTAATCAGTTGTCGGTCTTATCGGCTTCGAATCAAGAATCATAAAGTTTTACGATCGCGCTCTTACACCGTTATAGAGGTGATTCGAGGAATTCGTTGAACGACTCTAAGAGGGGACAATGAAGAGACACCTAAAGCGATCCCTCGGTCAAGAATCCGATGCTTTTTGTTCGTTTACCGAAGGCGTCGATTTCACCATGGCAACGAAGAAGAAGAATAAGAAGAATATGAAGTATAAGAAGAAGAAAAACGAACAAAGTTAACGGACAAAGCTCTTTCCTTTCACTCTCCTTTTCTCTTTGGTTCATCGTATGACTCGTCCTCTCTTATCCAACATGCCGTTTCTCAAGAGACGAGAAAAGAAACGTTAAAAGAAGAAGTGTCTTACCGAGTAAGACCAAGGCTTCCAGAATTTTCTCTTCATTGGCGTCACGTTGTCTAAGCCAGTCGAAGGAACACATTGTTCCTTCCTCGTATAGTCTTTCATTTATATATATATATATATATTTTTTTTCTTCTTCTTCTTCTTCCTTCCCTCTCGCGCAATCTCTTACCACCTAGAAGCGAACAAGGACGAGGGTAAACGAAAAATGTAGAATCCACCTAGCCGCAGGTGAAATGTTCTTGTCCGCGAGACTCGCATAAATCAGAAAGGAGAAGTTGCATTTCGATGTAGGAATACGTCTTACCAGAACCAAGAAAAGTGTCCGACCACCTCCTCGTTTGACATTCGTAAATTTTCCTCGTCGAACAATAACGTCCTGATGCGCGACGAACCCCCGACAGACGACGAGACGCGGTTGGCCCTCGTAGCGCTTTGTAACTGATACCCAAGGTATCTATCCTTCTCGAAGACACCTGTTTCAAACACAACTACCCTACGGCTCGTTCTCTGAAGGCGAGACTAATCTTCCTGCAGTTACATCGTTAGAAGCCCTTTCAAGAAGGGCTCCGCTTCGTCGGATCGAGTGGGACACAAAAACGCGTCGACGTCGGGCCGTCGGAAAATCTTCTTCGCGTGGAAAAATGAGAGAACGTTTCTTTTTCTTTTTCTTCTTTCTTTTTACTTTTCCTTCTTTCTTTATACATATACATACATACATACATACATATACATATATATACATTTAAATAATAGAAAAAAAAGAAAGGACGAATAGTGTTCTTTCTCGACATAACGCATCGACCAATGCAATAAAAAGTTTCATATTATTATCTCGAAAGAAAGAAAGGAAGAAAAAAAAAGAAAAATATCCAAGTATAAATGCGATATTCCTTCCTTAGGATTGTTTTACAAGGACATCTTTCGAATTTATCGTTGGCGTCCAACTCGAGGAAGGATCATAAGCGCCCGAAGAAACGTGCTTCGCGCAGGTCCATTCGTAAATTTTCTACGGGAAGGAAACGTATGGGATAAGAGGATCCTCCCGTAGATATCTCTTACCACTCCCACGAAGAATCCCAGAGGGGGTGGGGTGGGGGAGAGGGGGGGGGAGGAGGTGCATCCCGCAGCGCAGCGATTGTCCGTCGGTTCTTCAAGCTTTGAAATCGATACCTCCTTGGTATATACCCCTACCCATCGTTAAGCCATTGTGCATCAGCAGGCACCTGTTGTGAGTAACTTGGACGGAAGGGTGGGTGCGAAAAAATATATATATATATATACACACCAACTCGATATTCCCGTGCCATAATAGATATAATATATTTTCGTAACGCCAAGACGATGTTAAAAGATATTCGTAAAATTACTCTTATCGTCATCGATTTTTCGGGATATGAAATTAACAAGAATAAGACTCGATACGTTGGAAAAAGGCAACGGGAGGTAACGGAGCTCTTGGTACATCGTTTCATTCGATGGGACTAGTAATCTTACTAGGCGAAAAATTAAACGATCACTCATTTATTTGTCGATCGCGAAACCGAAAGAATCAAATTAATTAATCTACGATATATCGTCACATTATTATTTCGATTCCGTCTGTCACCGTTTATCCCCGTTCGACGTCTTACGGTTAATACTTCCTAATCAAATCGTTGAATGTTTTATTCTTCGAGTATTTTTTCTCCCCCTTTATTCTTTTTTCTTTTTTCTTTTTTTTTTTATCTACGACGTTGCAGAATCGATCGATCGCTCGATCGTGGAATTAAATCGTTAGACCAGATAGAAAAATAAATTAGCCATCGATGGACGATGCGTGCGAGTATTTATATCAATTTGGAATTCCAATGGCTCGTTTCTCTGTCGGCCTCGATTGCAAAAGACTCCGGCCTTGTCTGTGAATACAGTCAAGAGTAACGCTATATAGATTCCTTCGTATCGGGACTGAGTTGGGACACGGATGGTCTCGAAGGAAACGCGAAAGATTAAGAGGGGAGAAGATGTCGAGTGGTAATAATGGAAACGAAGATGAGAAGGAAGGAAAGAAAAAAGAGAGAGAGAGAGAGAGAGAGAGAGAGAGAGAGAGAGAGAATGAAAAATAAGAAAGAAAGAAAGAAAGAAAGGAAGGAAGAATGAGAAGGAAAGACAGAGGTGGAGAGTCAAGGGGACTCGAAGATGATGGCACGTTTGGATCGTGTTGCCGATGGGACTGGAAAGAGTTTGAGAGTTTGAGAGAGAAAGAGAGATAAATAGAAAGAGAGGAAAATAGAGGCAATGAATGATGCCGCGGCAGGTGCATCGTGGCGCATTTAACGAGTGCTTCGCTCTCAGGCTCCACTGCACCTGTAGCACTTGGACCGAAAAGAGCGTTCCTTCTCTTCTCCTCTTTCCCACCCGTTCCACTCCAACCCTCCATCATCGCCACGACGACGAAGACGATATTCGAGAAGAAGCCAGTTCTTACTCTTACCCCACCTACGGATATACACATCCAAAGGCTCTTTTAAATGAATTACGCAAACGCGACGGATAATTGGCGTTCTTCTTAATTTACGGCTTCGAGAAGATCGAGAAAACGACGAATGGAGGATAATCTCTCTTTCACACACACACACATGCGCGCGCATACACACACATTCTGAAATATATTCATGTAATTATTGATATTAATCGTGTAAGGTAAAGAACAAGTGTTGTATTATCAAAGAGATACCAAGCATCGTCAACTCGAAAAATCACTAATATTCCAATGAATTATCGATCTAATGAAACGTTAAATCAGAATCTTTCAACCAAATCGTTGAAAATGATGTGATGGATACGTTTAAATAAAGGATATAAGCATAAAGATTGTTTAGATCGTTAAGTATATATATATATATATATATATATATATATATCCGACGTTGAATCGAATGAGATCGATGGGAATCATCAGGAAGTTTCGTAGAAGGGGCAAAACGATATAGCATAGTTTCGATACGGCTCGAAGAAGCCTCGAGCGCCGGCAATATCATCGGCAAAGAAAGCTCCTCTCTCGGCCATGGCCCCGGCTCGGATCCTCGTTTATTAATAGAAAACTACCGAGAACGGTAAAGAAGAGACTGCCAGGATCGAGATGTCCGATCCATCGTAGATTATTTCTCTCAATGTTCCTACGCAATTACCTCGGCGTACGAGTGTAAGTACTTACGAATGCGTTATATGCACGAAGAGGTAAAGCCACGTTGGCAACTCATACGCGCATATATATATATATATATATATATATATATGTGTGTGTGTGTGTGTGTGTGTACACATCTATATACGCGAAGAAGGAAAACGTTCGTTCCTGCGTAATTCGTGGCACGGGTTTCAAGGTCCGTAAGTCAGGAAGCCAAAGCCCTCCGGGCTTTAAGAACGTGAGAAATAAGCGCTGCCACGCATGTACGACGATGAAATACGATCGAACGAACGAGCAGTACCGGAGAAAGCCGTTCAAAGAGATTCCACGATACCGAGTCCTCTTTGTCTCTTTCTCTCTCTCTCTCTCTTTTTATTTTTTTTTCTTTCGCTATATTTTATCACTCACTCTTTCTCCCTCTCTCTCTCTCTCTCTCTCTCTCTATCTCTAGCCATCCATCTATCCATCTTTCTATCCCTCTGTCTCTTCTTCTTACTTTCGATATCCACCTGTTGATTCCTTAACAGTCCGATTCGCTAAAACTTTATCCAAAAAAGCGAGCGGCTAGCGATCGTTTTCGTGTATCCACCCTATTGTATAATTTACCAGGCTTAATCGAAACGCGAGAAGAAAAGACCGAATCGAGGAGCTATTCGAGCAATGAGATTGGGTATACGCGAGCGCACGAGGAATACAATTTAACGTCGACCTTGAGCCTGAAACAGGGAGTGAGACTCCCGGAGCGCCAAGTTTTTGCACGTCGAAGCTGCGAAGGACGCGAGGGAAAGACACGAGATGCGAGTCCGATGTGTGTTTCGAGATCGAAGCTGTTTCTGGGAGAAGAGAACCAGGAAATACCTGGGATTCCGGTTTTCCCGAGGAGGGAGGGAAACGAAAAGCGTATGTACGAACGTGGCCGACCAAGTTGGCATTGAAAAAGAAAGTGGGGTAAAGAGGACAGGAACGTGGACATGTACCACGCCACCTGACGAGGTCCGAGAAAGCACGGCAACGTTTTAAGCCGCCCTAAGAGGAACCTGGTCACGTACGGAGACCACCAACCAAATTGGTACATTGCATCGCCCAGGTGTCAGATACTTTCTGGAAGAGAAATAAGACCCAACCAACTGCCCTACCAAAAGATCGATCATATTGTCGCGAGGATTTAGGTTTCTTAAAGGACTTTTAGCGTTAGCTCTGATTTGTAAGGATGACTGGTAGATATTTTATTCTCTTCGTTTTAGCCCAGTAGTTACTCGGGCGCACCTTGCACCATTTGTTTATTCTACGAGAAGATCGAGCAAACAGGGAGGCTGAACGTGCGAGAGCAACTCTGGCACACGTAAATACGTTTCCTAGCCTTTTTCCTCTTCTTCTTTTTTCTTTCTCTGTCTTTTTCTCTCTCTCTCTCTCTCTCTCTCTCTTCTTTTTTTTTTTTTTTTGAAAGGACGAAAGAATACCGTTTGTCGGAGATACCGAAGAGTTTCGGTGCACCTTCTTCCATGGATGAACAAAATTATCGATACGACGTTATATCGTTAAAGAACTTATTATTGTTAAAAATTATTGTTAAAAAAGCGATAAATAAGAGGCCTAGAGAGTATCGAAGAATTTTACAAGGTTCGGCGTTGATTGTCATTCGGGACAGAGACGGTCCAGTGATTAAAAAAAAAAAAAAAAAAAAAAACAATTATTTATCCGCTCGAGACGAGAAGGAAGAATTAAAAATAGAGAAGAAAAGAAAGACGGGAGGCGCGAGAATAGGCACAGGTGTGTCTGGAAACGTGTAGGCGCCAACTCTCAGCGGGCAGTCACAACCACCATACCATAGGCACCCTATCTCTCGTTCCCTTCTTCTTCCTTTTTCTTCTTCTTCTTCTTCTTCTTTTTTTTCTCCTTTTTTAGCCGCAACATCAACGACACACCGTTGTGCAAGGGTGCAGAAGACGGCGATCGGATCAGCGCGATTGTGGATCCAGCCGGAATCCCGTTCAAAAGCACCATTCTTCTCGCCGTATCCCTCTTTTCGGATTAAACCACCTCTTTTCTTCTATTCTAAAGGAGTCAGTCGCCCGTAAAAAAAAAAAAAAAGAAAAAAAATAGGAATGAGTAAAGAAAAAAGAACTGTCCGAGTAAGGGGGGGGGGAAAAAAAATCTTATCGTCCGGCGAGATATTTAGGCTTGTCGCTTGAGTAATATTCGATCTCCGATCGGTGACTCGAAATCTTGGAATCTCGATGGGAGAAGAACGACGGAAACGTTTGAAATTGAATTAAATCGTTTGAGGATCAAAAGGAATTATCGGGACTCACCGCGTGTTTCGATGTTAGTATTTTTTACGTTCAACGAGCGTACGATGGTAGGTATTTCTTTGCATGGTAGAACTCTCTCTATCTCTCTACAACGTAAATCTACACGTAGAACGTAATATCTACCGTCTAATGGAAGTTAGAAGGGGGGGAAAAAAGGCGAACCGTGCCAAATAGGCAGACGATCGGTTGAGTTGAAAAGTAAGGCTCACCTGTCATTCGATTACCTTCGGGTGGTTCAGGTGCATATCTCGAGAAAAAAGGGCCCTCTGGGCCTTACTACGGAATATATACTTCAGGTAGCTAAGCAATGCTAAGCGGAAGAAGGAAGAAGAGGAAGAAGAAACTCCTATACGATTTCTGCTTTAAACTCGCAAAATGGCAGCACGTGGCCGCATAATTTCGATGAAATTATTCCGTGGCAGGTCCCTCGCACTTTCCTCGACTGCCCACGGCTCATCTCTCTCTCTCTCTATATATATATATATATCTCCCTTTCATGCATTCTATGACCGAACAATTTTCGTGCTCACGCGAACTCTACGTGATGCATAATCGTCGTTCGCGGATTATCCGAAAGTGAACGTTTACACCGACGTTTTTGACGCTGCCGGACAGCGTGAGAACAGACCGCTGACCGTCTCTTGCAAATATCTATTTTATGCTTCGAATAATAAAAAAAAAAAAAAAAAAAAAAAAAAACAGCGAAAGAGCAAAAAAAGAAAAAAAAAAAAACGGAAATTCTTGCCACAACTTTCGTTACTTTATTCCTACATGATTTATGACGTATGACGGTAATACTAACACCACCACTTTTACGGAATATTTCAATTTTTACGTACGACGAAACGATATGAATCGTCGAGATAAAATAGGACGTTTCTTCTATTTTTTCTATATTTTTTTTTTTTTTTTTTTTTCGTTTTCGAGTTTCACCGGGAAAGGTCGAAAAATCAATGTCCCACGGAGCCGAGACTAACGTCGAGTATATTAATAAGTAGTAGGAGAAGTGCCTGCCTCTGTTAAATAAGAGTGTGTCTACTTCGTCTCCAAGTCAAATCTCAGACCGAACGAAGCGATAATGGATTCCACGGTATCGTTTTATTCATTATGCTCGACGAGCAAAGATACTCTCTCTCTCTCTCTCTCTCTCTTCACCTACGTTATACGGTATATTACACGCTTATGAGCGGCGGCGACTCCGCTTGTGTAAACACCAATAGAGAAGAAACGGAACATGGAGTCGAAGCAGAAGTAAACGCAGTATACCTTTCCCACGATTCACCCACGCGAACGGTTTCTCGGTCCATGAGAGATCACAGTAGCCGGAGGTAAGTAATTCTGAAGATTGCTATGAGTGAGATAACGTTCAAGAGGGAAAAGAAGAAAGAACAACAACAAAAAAAAAAATTATAGAAAACCTCGATATTAATAACATTTACAATACGAAAATTAATTACTTAATTAATCCAACGAACACGATATTAATCCGACGAAATATCACTCCTGGGAGACTTCTTCCTAATTTTCTTTTTATTTGTTTATTTATTTATTTTTTTCTTTTTTCTTTAATTCGCGAACACGGAACGCTCGTTCGTTGACCCTCGTCGTGATCCAGTTCTCCTTGATAACACTTCGAGAACCCGGTGGCAATGCCACCATATACGGTTTTATGAGAGCGAATGCCTTCGAAATTCGTAGGATATCGTCGTCGTCGTTGTTCGCACCGTTCCCGCGATTAAACGCACCTGTTCTCTCTTCGCTCTCTTTCTCTTTATATAGATATTTATATATATATATATATATATATATATATATATATATGTGTGTGTGTGTGTGTGTGTATCTCGTACTCTTTTCGCCAAAAAAAGACGAGTGAATGTCTCCCTTTCCTTATCCGTCGATCGAATCGATCTTTTATCGCATCTAAATGAGGCAAACAATTATCCGATGAAAAAATTTCTAATCGGTGCCTCTCGAAATCGTCGAGCTAATTTTGATTGAGTATGTATATATATATATATATATATATATATATATATATATATATGTATGTATGTATATTTAATCGATCCTTAAGAATTTATGCACGCCATCGGCGATAATCTCTATCTCTGTTCTTTTCTATCTTGCTAAGTCGTGTCGATAAATAAATTGGTCCGATCGGCGGCAGCCGTCACGCGTAAGCAAGACAAAAAAAAAGAAGAAGAAGAAGAAGAAGAAGAAGAAGAGATTCCGTGTTGGTCCATTATCACATAACTGCGGCAAGCGTGGGAGCGTCCGCCGATCTTCGATGAAAGAGAAGGAGAGAGAAAGAGAGAGGCCCCGAAGGGATACAAATTACTACTATAAACTTTTAATGCTAGCCTCCTACCGGCCAAACGTCGGGCTCACGCACGTGCGTTCTCGAATTCCAATGCCGAACGAAAATGCCCCGCTACCGTCTTCTCCGCTTCGGGTGAAATACCGTCTTACCGTTTTCTTCTTCGTTTCTTTTCTCCGAGTCGAAAGATAGAATGAGGAAGAGAGAGAGAGAGAGGGGGGGGGGAATAAGGATGATGACCGTACGAACGAGCCGATAACGAACGCGCCGTAATCGTTTCTCTTCGCATGATTATATTATGATTATTATACTTAACCATTCCATACAATTTTATATAACGAAGTATCTTACTCGCAAAATAAACATAATAAAATGAAAATTACACGAAGGTTAGAGGGGTAATTCTCAGAGGTAATTGTACGCTTTCTCAAAGTATCGATCGAAGAAAGGAGCATTGAAATTTGAAGCGCGAAACCATGAATCGTAGGGTAATCAAGGAAAGAAATAATTTCCGGTGGATGGATGGATGGATGGATCGGTGAATAACGTGGTCGCGCCACGAAATCGCGGCCGCAGATGCTGCGACTCGAATTTTGGAAATTCCGAGACGAATAAAGGGGCTAGAAGAACAACTATCGTTCCTGGCTAGTGAGGATTCGCGGCCGGCTTTACTTCGGGCATTTCGTTTCGAGCAATTGGCAAGGCGCGCTAACTCTGAAAATTTACAACTGGCGTTAGAAACCGCAAAAGATATATATATATATATGTGTGTGTGTGTGTGTGTGTGTGTGTGTGTGTGTGTGTGTGTGCGTGCGTGTGAGAGAAGCACGGCTTCAGCTGTTGTTGCTTTCCGGCGCGCATGGACGAATAAAAGCCGAGCACCTGCGGTTACAACGCCTGCCAGCGCTAATTAGACGAGAAAATACGATTCTCTCGCCTAGCCTTCTAGCCGGTCTGTTTCTTTGCTTTCCATTTAACTCGAAGCTCTTGTCTCTCATTCGGCCCTGAAAAACGACGTTTCGATCCCCACACCCCTTCGTACCATCCCTATCGGAAAGAAAAAACGTGTCCGATGTGTCAGGGGAGCTCCAATTTTATCGATTTCTCTTTTCCAAAGGAAAAGAAAGGGGGCAAAAAGAAAAAAAAAAAAAGAAAGAAAGAAAAACGAAAAATGTTTTCCACTTGGCTCTTGTAATAAGCAATGATTAAGATCCTTCGCCTCTCTCTCTCTCTCTCTCTCTCTCTCTCTCTCTCTCTCTCTCTCTCTCTCCGTCGGTCGGTTTTCCATATGAAATTACTCGAAAGGAGAAAAAAGAGGTAATTATACCAATTCCGCAGCCACGTGACATTTCACCGCCAGAGAACTTTCTACAAAAGTATCAACGAGTAGTATACTCGCAAGGGAAACCTTAAAACGCGTCAAGGTGCTTACTCGATCGTTTACAAGGTATATCGTGGGATAGTTATTCGGAAGGAAAGTATCGCCTTTCGAAATTTCGCTCAGGAGGACTTATTTATCGAAGACGAGAGTAATATTTCGTTGAACGTGGTATGGATGTATTTGGGAATAGCTATTTATTCGTACGTATGTGTGCGTGTGCGTGTGCGATCGATTTGCTCTTTCGGATCAGTCGCCGCAGGCAAAACAGCCAGACGAGTATTCCGAAGGAGGAACAACAACGACACCTGACATTCCCCGAGTATGCGCGTTTTCACGGGCGACAGGTGCTTCGAGAGAGAGAGACAGAGAGAGAGAGAGAGAGAGAGAGGAGCAACGCGAATTATTCGAATGCCCTCTCGTCCAACGATGACACGCACGCTCTCGCCTCGATGATACTACCTTTCGCAGGGACTCCAAATAAATAATAATGATAAAAAAAAAAAAAAAAAAAAAGATATATCCAACGAAGACGGCGAAGAGTAGAGAACCACCTGCCTCCTTGCAACAATGCGTTCCTCCTTCCTCTTCCTCTCTTTCATTCTGTAATTTGGCGGAAGAATCGAATGCTCTTTTCCTAACCGGCTATTAAATTCTGCAGTCTTTGTGAATCGACAAGATTCTCTCGAGTGATCTTTACACTCGCCCGGCAAAGACGATCGAATCTCGATTGATCAAAGACGAGATTGATTGACGATTATTCTCTCGCTTTGTAATCGTTTAAACGGATCCCTTTTCTCGCTCGCTCAATCTCGACGATTAGTACCTATCGACGATCGAGTGACGTGGTACGCGTGACTTCGATGAATGAACTCAAACTTCCGGGGGGATGATAATTAAATCTACTTATCTAATCCACCTACCTTGCATATAATCGCGAGAAATGCAGCTGCCGATAAGACGAAGTGACTGTGACGTTGCCGGATAACTGGCCTATCTCTATGCCTATCTGTCCTTTCCCGATAATTTACGTTCTACGCAACATCGAGAGGGGAGAGTCATTTCTTAGGATCGATCCTCAATTTGTTTCCACTTTCGCTCCTCGGAATCGGAGTTAACGAGGACAGGACGATGCTCCTCGACGGATACTAATCGTTTCGGTGGTCCCGCATGACGATGATGATCGTTCAACGATTTCCTGCTTAGTTAAACGTTTGAAAAATTTTCAGACGACTCTTGGCTAAGGAGAGACGACCGTCGTGTTTTCAACGTGAGATTGGAAGGAGCTTTGGTACGTTGAAGAAAAAAAAAAAGAAGGAAGGTTCGTGGGTGGGTCGAAAAGAGTCCTTCCTCGTAATTGCCATCTGTCCACTCGACTTTTAGAAAGCACGTGTTGAGTTCCTTTTTTTTTCAGGAATTTAGCAAAGAACGACGTGGTGGCAGGAAGGACCATCCGAGCATCACTGGCCGAGATCTCTTTACTTTTTTTTTTTCCTCTTTCTCTCTCCCTCTTTCTCTCTTTCTTTGCTTTTCCAGACTGGCGCCGTAGGATCGGTCGAAACGTGAAAAACACTGAAACGTTTGTTCGGTCACTCGAGAATGGTATCGTATGCTTGACGATGGAACAGCCGTGGCCTGGGTGACTCCGTCACAGATTCGAAGATACAACGAGCCTCTTGTGCATATTTACGATGCTTCCTTACTCTCTCTCTCTCTCTCTCTCTCTCTCTCTCTCTCTCTCTCTCTCTCTTTCTCTCTCCCCGAAAAGTCTATACCACGTAGGTATACATATGTACCGAAGTATCTACGTAATCTTCTCAACGACGTTTTATCCTATCGATCTCCCGAGGATCCATTGTTCTCCGCATTCTAAGAAGATCTACAGAAAAGAAGGACTCGAATTTTTTCACGGATCGTCATCGGACGGGCACCTGCTCTTTGCAAATTCACTACGAATACGGTCGCGTTGGTATTCAAAGTGATTTGTCGAAGTGATGCGATGGCTAGCGTAAACAAAGGGGATGTCATTGCATCCTGTTGACAAAGACGACCTATCGTCAATGAGGCCTCTGACGTACGTGATTGTAAACAAGCACGGGTTCGAGCTAAATTCCTCCTCTCTCATTCGATCTCTCCCTCCCTCTCCCTCCCTCTCTCTCTCTCTCTCTCTCTCTCTCTATCGCTGTCTGGCTCTCTTTCTCCGTTTGGCTCCTCCTGAATGTACATACATATATGTACACATACATACACACGTAGCGTCGAGGGAATAAGCCCTTCTGACGATTAATTTGATCTAGGAATCAATGTTGTCCTCGAGAAAAATATGTAAATATTATAACGACACGTTCGATTGATAATTTGATAAATGGAAAAAAGTCTATCTAATCAATGTGCCTATTAATTTCAGTATCTGTAATCCAAGGATCAACGTTTACCAGACAAAGATAATTCGATAAACAAATTTGAATGTTCCAGGAGACATAGCGGTTGATCCGGCACGTCCATGGTTTGCACGTTTATCGTACATATGTACGCACGTCTTCGTACCATAGATATTACAACCTCGCCACGTTGCAACCAATGCAGCAATGTCGCGTTGTACACCCTTCGCACTCCTTGACGGGAACAAGGAGTGATTGTATCGTCATCGATCCCGCTATTCCACATCCCTCGATATATATATATATATATATGTGTGTGTGTGTGTGTGTGTGTGTGTATACGCACGGTCCACTCGAAATGCAAATAAAGAACGTGCTCGAACAATAAAGACCCCACTGTTTCGTCTCTGGAACGATCTTTGACCTTTCCACGAATCCAACTCGATCTTCTTTTCTGATCGTTTCGTATTTTATACATTTCTTTTTCTCTCTTTTTTTTTTTATTTTTTATTTATTTTTTTTTTTTGTAACTAGGTACAGACATTTTTCAATAATGAATAATTTTTGTAGAAAAAAAAAAAATGAGGAAAAAACAGAAAGAATAAATTTCAAATATCTATGGTTTAGCTTTAAGAAAAAGGGAAGAAAGAGGAAAGAAGGGAAAAAATGAGAGAAAGAGAACGAACAGCTCTCCTTCCCTCTCTCTCTCTCTCTCTCTCTCTCTCTCTTTCTCTCGTTCCATTTTCTCGCACTGCGCTACCCTTATGACAGCGTAATTGAAACAGCACGTGTCTTCTGACAGACATGGCGAGCTAATGGCGCGACGCTATCGTGTTATCGGACGTCAGGGGCGTAGTACGAACCGGTGCACCAGCACTATCACGTAACCCATACTGCTAGCGACAGTAGGAATAGAAAGGGGCAACTATGAGGGGGTTATTGGCAAGCAAAATGGTGAGGGAAGAAGGGAGAGGCAAGTCGCACGGAATATGTGATTTCCATCGGACGACACGCATCCTCCTGCGGGTCGAGTCAATAATAACGGCTTTTCATTGTGATAACTGACAAGGAAAAACAAGATGGCTGTGGATGGTTAATCCATCGTTTTTATGCCACGAACAATAAAACGTTCGCGAAGGGAATAATTTTTCTTTTCTTTTCTTTGCTTTCTTTTTTTTTTTTTTTTTTTTTTTTTTTATTAATAAGACATAAATCCTAGCTGTGCGTCAAAGGAAGAGAAAAAAAGAAAACAACAATGTAATATCGTATCCATTTCTTCTTCTTCTTTCCTTTTTTTTTTTTTTTTTAATTTCAAATTTTAACGAAACGAATCTACGAACTAAAACGAACGAGATTACATAACAGAGAGTGCACGAGCACTATCATAATTCAGAATTTACCTCGCGAACATCGGATTCTATTCCGGCTACTATCGCATTACTCGAATTAAACGTGCAGAGCGTATAGAACATACGCACTACTGTCGTGTCTGTCCAATCAGAAATGTACTGCCTCTAACCATTCCTTCCTAGATTTGTCTATCTTCCTATCCATCCATCCATCCATCCATCCATCCATCCATTCATATATCCATCTGTCAATCAATTCGTCTATTTGTGTGTCCTTTTCAATCATAATCATAGTTTGCATTCTATGGATCGAAGTGAACACGATCGAGCTCACATACAAACATTGAACTGATTGCAAAGTATTCTTTTGGCGCATTGATTGTAACGTTAAATACGTTTTCTTTTCTTTTTTATCTTGCTTTTTTTTTTTTTTTTTTTTTTTTACAAATGACACCTCCCTTCTTCTTTCCTTTCACTATAAGAACGCATATCATTATCCCAATACCATATCCAATTCGGGATAATATATCTCGAGTAGATTTTCATTTCCAGACAATCTTTGTTGAAGAAAAATGACCATCCTGAATCGACATTCAATGCCAATGAAAGCATAGATATCTTCACGAGCCTGCCAGACGTACCTATAAATATTTTGTTCGTTCTGCGGTGGATATGAAAAAGTAAAGAGAAAAGAGAAAAACAGAAAAACGAAAAAAAAAAAAAAAAACGAGAAAAAAAAGTAGGAAAAAGAAGTATTGGAAATGAAATTGTTACATTTTTTTTTTTTCTATTTCCATCGAAGATATAAAATTCCACGATGCATCTCTTTTTTTTTTTGTTTTCTTTTTTCGTTTATTTATCCGCTTTTTTTTTGTTTTTTTTTTTTTTTTAATCGTTCGCAGTATCCCTCTGAATTGGTACATGTAGACGTACATCCATATATATATATATATATATATATATGTATATAATCTTTACATACATGTACCCATCTGTCATCGTGAGCGACCGAGAGAGAGAGAGAGAGAGAGAGAGAGATAGAGGGGGGTCCGAATCTACGACCAACTGTTTTACAAGGGCAATCTCGTTTAATAAGTCGCTCGGTAACAGCCTGCTCTTTGTGGGAAGGGTGTTGCAAAGGGTGGGGTGGGGAGTAGCGGTGGCGGAGTTGCGATAGCAAAGGGAGTAACGATGGTTTGTATTTCGTAGATCGAGTGGCATTTGGCCGCCTTCCGTAACGATAGCCTTATAACGTTAAATCTGTTAAAAAGTTTATCGATTTTATGTACAACGGCGAACGACATTGAAAATAACAACGACGTAAAAAGATTTGGCGAGATTATTCGAGATGAGAAATAGTTCAAAGTAACGATAGGAAATGAATTCGTATAGATTGTTTGGAGAAATAATAAAGCTTGCGGGTATTAGAAAAGAGGGGGGGGGTGGTAATACCAAGACGGTGGCAATGTAGGAAAGGGGAAGGGGAGGCGAGGAAGGAGATAACCAAGCGAGAGAGAGGACATATGGCGGAGCTTTAATAATTGAAGCTGACACCGGCGCAGATGCGAGAGCGACCACACGGTCCGCCCATCAAATATTTAGAGATTATAAACTAGACGAGGAGGAGGAGGAGGAGGAGGAGGGGGAATAGGAGGCGGAGAAGAAGGACGACGACGACGACGACGGCAGTGGTGGTGGCAGCGAGGACAAGGTGCAACGTTATTTACAACATCATTCACACGTCCAAGAGAATTTAACGAGAACGTTACATTTTCATCCCCTTCCCGAAGATTCTTCTTCGTTTTCCTTTCGATCGATCAAGCAAATAAAATGCAAAAGAAAGAATAAAGGAATAAAAGAATATATATGTAAAAATCCCTTTCGAAGGATTGATTTCTGAGAAGATAGACTTCTTTCACGTCCAGGTGCTTCCACGTTCGACTTCGATTCAATACGTCTGATAATAATCGCGATTCGAATATCAAGAGCCGCTCGTAAAAGGTTGTATCAGATAAGGAAGTTAATCGTAAATTATACGGGCTCCCTCTTTCCATTTGGCATTGTCCAGGATTAACAGGAAGGAGAGTACCTCGCTCGATTGAGGGTAAAAAAAAAGGAAGGGTTCTAGATAATAACACCAACTCATGGATGCCAATTTAATCTGATCGCCGCTGCTCGAAAGATAAATCACCTTGCAACGCGTGAGATGTATCTATTACGAGACGTAAGATCAGAAATAGACTTTTTAGATCGCTCGTAAGGAAGATGTAGGGTGAATGCGGCTGGTAACCGTAAACCGAATGACGAAGCAATTTGATCATTGGAGAGAGAGAGAGAGAGAGAGAGAGAGAGTAAGTATGGCACTAGTCGTAGAGATGAAATTTATCGACGCTTGTGTAAGTGCGGAGTGAGGAATGATGGTAACAGGTGAGAAGAGAAACGATGTATGAGTGAGGACGACAAATCGCGACAAGTTAGAAATACAAGTTCGTCGAGGCTGCCAAAGTTCGGCCGACAGGTTGATTCTAAAGCAGGAACATATGCGTTTACTCTCGTAAGAGTCTCTCTCGTGATATAGTTTCTCTTATAAAACTTATCGCGCGCTATATCGCTTTTCTCATAAATATTATGTGCGTTAACGTTAGCGCGCGCGCTTTTAATTCCTTCGAATCGTTTGACTTTAACGTCGTAGGGCTGGGGGTAGGGAGAGGATCAAGGGAAAGAAGAGAGAGAGGGGGGGGGGAGGAAAAAAAAAGAGAGAGAAAACGTTAATAATACGTATCGTTGATAGATAGAAACGTCGAGATTTTTGCTCGAGCATTTTAAAGAAAAGAAGAGAACGCAAAGGGATGCTGAGGCAAGGGTGGATGTCAAGAGCAGGGTAACGGAGGGATTAGTTGATTGGCGTCGACGAGGCCATCTGGTTCCCAAAGCCCTCTTGGATTAGACCGCGTCGTATCTTTCACGTGCCATCCACAGGGACGAACAACTCGACCGCAGAAAGACGACAGGATCACGAGAGGGCGAGGCCGAGTACTAGGGCAACGAGAAGAGCGCGTCGAGATATCGACTACGCGCTGCCAGAAACGATGAAGACGCGCGCAGCTGACGCAATCAGACTTATTAGTCCCGTGGGTCGACCTTCCTAAAAGCCGATTTCGACTTTCCCCTACGCCAAGAGATTCGACCAACCTGGATGTAGGAGTAGGCTAAACTCCCCGGAGAACGACCCACCTATCTCGCAAACGCGTCGTTTCTTTTCTTTTTTTTTTTTTTCTATATTTTGCTTCCTCCTCCGACGAATTTTTCAAGACGTTAATTCGATTAAATCAATTCTCCGCTGTTAAACGAAAGTAAATGGACGTTGCAAAGGGCCTACGACAACGATGTAACATTACGATCGTAATATAGATTTTCATCATAGAAACGAACGCAACATCTACCCTATTCTGCCTTCTTAAAAAAAAAAAAAAAAAAAAAAAAAAAAAAAAAAAGGAAGGAAAGGAAAAAGAAATAACAGAAGAAAAAGAAATCTAATAGACTGTAATAACTCCTGAAACATCTTCATATTCGAAGGTGTTACATTATCGGTGTAGAGCGAGTGAAAGGGTAGCGATTAGTTGCCTAATTATATGTATCTTGGAGTAAAAAGGTCTAATAAAGCTAGATCGTTTGGAAGGCGTGGAGGACTAATTTAAAAATATCAGATTCCAAGTGACGGCGTAGACACACACACACACACACACACGTACGTACGTACCAATATAGGTATATTCTGCGAGGGCGGTCGGTGCCCTTGGGAATTTCCTTGGCCCTTTTTCAGGACATCTGGCCGACAAGCCATCGGATGGCTAGTCGTCTGTGCCTTCTCCTTCTTTCTAATGCCTTTAACACACCCCCATTTGCGCATATGCTACGCAGATACCACGTGTGCCATGGCGGTGGCCGCCTCTTTCCCTTCACCTCCACTCAAACATCTTTACGTATATAACAATAATGTAACCTCCTCCCACTCCCTCCCCCTTAAGTATACCATATTATGCGACAAGCTTACTTTTTCTCTTACGTCGGCCGAGAGAAAGAAGGCGAGAACGATTCCCAACGCTGAAAGCCATTTTACCACGATAAGAAAGAAAGAAAGAAAGAAAGAAAGAAAACACATGGTAAACATATTAGAAAAATTTCATTCCGGGACGCAATGAAAATTTAGCAATAAATTCTTCTACGCGTGGCAATGATAAGTCTTAATGAAATAATTCATTTCTAATAGACGGGAGAACGCCAGCAGTCTTCTTTGCATAAATATTATTATTCAACGGGGTACATCGAATGACAAATATGTCTGCGCGAAGAGAAGAAAATCTTCGTTAGCCTTATCGATTTCAACGGACCTTTTCACGGGTACATATGTATCCACGGTACCTATGTACTAGAAATACGAAGGACACGTTCAATTCGACGCACGTGTGCCGTCACGTGCGCATAAGCGGGTTCACCAAAAGGCGAAAGAAAAGGAAGGGACACCGCGCGTAGGGGTTCGTAATGCTCGTCGCGAAGTCACCGGGTGGTGAATGGGTGGAGGAGAAGGTGGAGGAGGGGGGAGCGGGGATGGGATGGCAGGAACTATCGTGAGGGTCCCTGTTTTCAGCACGTGTCGTGAAAGGAACGAACGAAGTCAAAGCTAGGAAACCTAACAGTAGCTACGTACATACGAGCGGAAGGATCGGTCGAATCCTTGCTGGGGTGAATGTACTTTGCGAGAAAGAGCGAGAGAGATAGTAAACTAACGTCCCACCACCATAAATATAGAACGACTCCCCGCTGCGGACGGCATTGGTTAAGAAAAGGCAATGTAAGAACCTTTAGCGAACTTATATCGGGGATGGGAGGAGGGGACCCGGGTAAAAGCATTGCTAAGAAGAGAAACGTCGACTCCTTCAACCACGATGACAAGCTAACGACCAAACATTTCTGCAAGAAAGAGAACAAGAGAAAGGTAGTAGGTTTACACCGAGACAGGGCCGAAATAACTTCGAGACCGATCGACCGTTTTACCTCATTACCCTCGGAAATCCCGCAGCTCTTCGTCTTTCTTCCGAAAATGGAAACTTCCGTCCGTGCGGCCAAATGGAAGGACGAATCCAACACGGGTAACACGGGACTAGGAGATAAGCGATCCTTCCTAGAGATAGGTCCTTCCGATGTACGAAACGAATGTCGGTAATGGCGATAGTCTTTACTTCTCGAACTTCTTCCACGTCGAAATACGAATCCTTTGATTTCCATTCTCGAAAGAAACGTGAAGCGTACGAGAGATTTTATACGTCGTAATAATCCAAACTAATTATCATCAGCGTCGAAGGTGAATGGATTTCTTTTGATAATTCCGAAATAAATGGAAATTTCGTTGAGAAATTTGTCCTCTATAATACTTGTATATGGATGTTACGTGTAATATGATACAAAATTATAACGTTCAAAGTCCTTCTTCGAAAGTTTTCCCGGGAGTAATCGTGATCGTTTGGTAGAGCTTTTAGTGGCGGCAAAGTAAACCTTAACGACGCTACTTTATCGCGATCCTAAGGAGAAGGAGAGTGGGAGAGGTAGGAGGGGAAAAATAGCGTCTTTAAAACGTCGAGCGTTATGTCTCGCTAGCAGGTTCGGCTTTTATAAACACCTCCTTTGATCCTCCTTCCGGCAGCGCGCGCTATCGCGATTCTGGCTCGTTCGCGGAACGAGTTAATGACTCGGAAAAACCCTCGAGCGCGAGCGCGATTCGCGACGTGGCCGCTAACACGCGTATGATTCTCTCTCTCTCTCTCTCTCTCTCTCTCTCTCTCTCTCTCTCTCTTTCTAGGCGTGCGTGCGTGTTCGCGTGTATATGTAAAATGACAAGTCTCCTTTGCCGAGTCATCAGCCGGTAGCGATATCGTTTCGCGTAGGCGACCAGAATAGAAATATGCCTTAGCGATTTGCTTTTCAAATTCATAACATATGTATGTACTTACCTTACTTCATCTACTTGGCGACTTTAATGATTTTTCATGAAGATTCGATTTGACTAGAGCAAAGAAAAGTTAGACGTTAATCGTTGGTTAACTATGCCCAACAAGATAAATCTATCGCAGCTTTGTTCGAGGAGGCATTCAACGGCATTTAATGACTCGAACGATAATGCCACGAACGAGTGGAAAAAGGCAAATACACATGTAGATAAGAACTCGAAGACTCTTCTGACTTGTTTAAGTGTGTTCTCTCTCTCTCTCTCTCTCTCTCTCTCTCTCTCTCTCTCTCTCTCTCTCTTCGCGTGTCTCTCGTTCGACACTTTAAGGACTCCGCACTGATATCAAGTTTTTTTCCACATCTTCCAATCTTCTTTTTCCCCTTCTTCCTCTTTTGTTCAAATTAAGCAGACGGAGGATGTGTTTAAT